>SJYC01059377.1:0-43917 GCA_006408675.1 Madoqua kirkii
CTGGACACGAATAAGTGATTGAAGTGAACTGAACTGAACTTTGCCAAGGACCCAGAGATCTCTTAGAGAGTGAGACATAATTGTGTTTGAGTGTCTCCTGTGGAGGTATGGGTCAGTGGTGGTCTGCTGTAGGGGAAGGGGCTCTGGGTGCAGTAGACCAGTGTGTGGCATAAGCCCTCTTGGAAGATGTTGCCATTAATTCCACCATAGAGCTGCCAGAATGTACACAGGACTGGGAAAACAGACTCTTGGTGGTTATAAACAAAATATTGTGTGCATCAGGACCCAGGAGAAAGGAGAAAGTGACCCCACAAGAGACTGACCCTGACTTGCACAGGAGTGTCCAGGAGTCTCCGGTAGAGTGTGGGTTGGCAGTGGCCTGGTGCAATATTGGGGGCACTGAATGCAGCAGTGCCTGTATGATACCTTTTAAAGGAGGTCACAATTATTTTTATTACCTCCACCATAGTTTGAAAGTGAAAGTGAATCACTTAGTTGTGTCCAATTCTTTGTGACCCCGTGGACTGTAGCCCACCAGCCTCCTTGATCCATGGGATTCTCCAGGCAAGAATACTGGAGTGGGTTGCCATTTCCTTCTCCAGGGATCTTCCCAACCCAGGGATCAAACCTGGTTTCCCACATTGCAGGCAGATGCTTTAACCTCTGAGCTAACAGGGAAGCCCAGGTAAATAACAGGGAAGGAACACAGCACCACCCATCAACAGAAAATTAGACTCAAGATTTACTGGGCATGGCCCTGCCCATCAGAACAAGACCAAGTTTCCCCATCAGGAAGCTTCCATAAGCCTTTTATCCTTCTCCATCAGAGGGCAGACAAACTGATAACCACAATCACAGAAAACTAACCAATCTGATCACATGGACCACAGCCTTGTCCAATTCAATAAAGCTATGGGTCATGCCATGTAGGTCCACCCAAGACAGACAGGTCATGGTGGAGAGTTCTGATAAAATATATTCCACTGGAGAAGGGAATGGCAAATGACCAGTTTTTTGTTTTGTTTTGTTTTTTTTTTTTTTGTCTTGAGAGCCCCATGAACAGTAGGAAAAGGCAAAAAGATAGGACACTGAAAGATGAACTCCCCAGGTCAGTAGGTGCCCAATATGCTACTGGAGATCAGTGGAGAAATAACCACTGGAGCCAAAGCAAACACAATACCCCTCAAAAAAAAAAAAAAAAAATCAGTTGTGAATGTGACTGGTGATGGAAGTAAAGTCTGATGCTATAAAGAGCAATGTAGCATAGCAATCTGGAATGTTAGGTCCATGAATCAAGGCAAATTGGAAGTGATCAAACAGGAAATGGCAAGAGTGAACATCAACATTGTAGGAATCAGCAAACTAAAATGGACTGGCATGGGTGAATTTAACTCAGATGACCATTATATCTGCTACTGTGGGCAGGAATCCCTTAGAAGAAATGGAGTAGCCCTCATAGTCAACAAAAAAGTCCAAAATGCAGTACTTGGATGCAGTCTCAAAAATTACAAAATGATCTTTGCTAGTTTCCAAGGCAAAGCATTCAGTATCACAGTAATCCAAGTCTATGCCCTGACCAGTAATGCTAAAGAAGCTGAAGTTGAATGGTTCTATGAAGACCTACAAAGCCTTCTAGAACTAACACCCAAAAAAGATGTCCTTTTCATTATAGTGGACTGGGATGCAAAACTAGGAAGGCAAGACATACCTGGAGTAACAGGCAAATTTGGCCTTGGAGTATAGCATGAAGCAGGGCAAAGACTAATAGAGTTTTTCCAAGAGAATTCACTGGTTATAGCAAATACCCACTTCCAACAACACAAGAGAATACCCTACTACACATGGACATCACCAGATGGTCAATGCCAAAATCAGAGGGATTATATTTTTTGCAGCCGAAGATGGAGAAGCTCTATACAGTCAGCAAAAACAAGACCTGGAGCTAACTGTGGCTCAAATCATGAACTCCTTATTGCCAAGTTCAGACTTAAATTGAAGAAAGTACAGAAAACCGCCACACCATTCAGGTATGATCTAAATCACAATGGACATGACAAATAGATTCAAGGGATTAGATCTGATAGAGTGCCTGAAGGACTATGGACAGAGATTTGTGACACAGTACAGGAGGCAGCAATCAAGACCATCCCCAAGAAAAAGAAATGTAAAAAGGCAAATTGGTTGTCTGAGGAGGCCTTGGAAATAGCTGCAAAAAGAGAAGTGAAAGGCAAAGGAAAAAAGGAAAGATACACCCATTTGAATGCAGAGTTCCAAAGAATATCAAGGAGAGATAAGAAAGCCTTCCTCAGTGATTAGTGCAAAGAAATAGAGGAAAACAATGGAATGGGAAAGACTAGATATCTCTTCAAGAAAATTAGAGATACCAAGGGAACATTTCTTGCAAAAATGGGCACAATTTATTGTGGGCAGAAATGGCATGGACCTAACAGAAGCAGAAGACATTAAGAAAATGTGGCAAGAATATACAAAAGAACTATACAAAAGTTCTTTGTGTACAAAAGAACTCCAAGACCCAGATAACCACAATGGTGTGATCGCTCACCTAGAGCCAGATATCCGGGAATGTGAAGTCAAGTGAACCTTAGGAAGCATCACTATGAACAAAGCTAGTGGAAGTGATGAAATTCCAGTTGAGCTATTTCAAACTCTGAAAGATGATGCTGTGAAAGTGCTGCACTCAGTATTCTAGCAAATTTGGAAGACTCAGCAGTGGCCACAGGACTGGAAAAGATCAGTTTTTATTCCAATCCCTAAGAAAGGCAATGCCAAAGAATGCTTAAACTACCATACAATTGCACTCATCTCACACACTAGCAAAGTAATGCTCAAAATTCTCCAAGCCAGGCTTCAATAGTACATGAACCGTGAACTACCAGATGTTCAAGCTGGATTTAGAAATATCAAAGGAACTTGAGATCAAATTGCCAACATCCACTGGACCATGGAAAAAGCAAGAGAGTTCCAGAAAAACATCTATTTCTGCTTTATTGACTATTCCAAAGCTTTTGACTGTGTGGGTCACAATAAACTGTGGAAAATTCTGAAAGAGATGGGAATACCAGACCACCTGACCTGCCTCTTGAGAAATTTGTTTGCAGGTCAGGAAGCAACAGTTAGAACTGGACATGGAACAACAGACTGGTTCCAAATAGGAAAAGGAGTATGTCAAGGCTGTATATTGTCACCATGCTTATTTAATTTATATGCAGAGTACATCATGAGAAATGCTGGGCTGGAAGAAGCACAAGCTGAAATCAAGATTGCTGGGAGAAATATCAATAACCTCAGATATGCAGATGACACCACCCTTATGGCAGAAAGCAAAGAGGAACTAAAAAGCCTCTTGATGAAAGTGAAAGAGGAGAGTGAAAAAGTTGGCTTAAAGTTCCACATTCAGAAAACGAAGATCATGGCATCTGGTACCATCGCTTCATGGGAAATAAATGAGGAACCAGTGGAAACATTGTCAGACTATATTTGGGAGGCTCCAAAACCACTGCAGATGGTGATTGCAGCCATGAAATTAAAAGATGCTTACTCCTTGGAAGGAAAGTTATGACCAACCTAGATAGCATATTCAAAAGCAGAGGTATTACTTTACCAACAAAGGTCTGTCTAGACAAGGCTATGGTTTTTCCAGTGGTCATGCATGGATGTGAGAGTTGGACTGTTAAGAAAGCTGAGCACCAAAGAATTGATGCTTTTGAAATGTGGTGTTGGAGAAGACCCTTGAGAGTCCCTTGGACTCCTAGGAGGTCCAACCATTCCATTCTAAAGGAGATCAGTCCTGGGTATTCATCGAAAGGACTAATACTAAAGCTGAAACTCCAATACTTTGGCCACCTCATGTGAAGAGTTGACTCACTGGAAAAGACTCTGATGCTGGGAGGGATTGGGGACCACAGAGGATGAGATGGCTGATGGCATCACTGGCTCGATGGACATGAGTTTGAGTAGACTCCAGGAGGTGGTGATGGACAGGGAGGCCTGGCATGCTGCAATTCATGGAGTCACAAAGAGTCAGACATGACTGAGTGACTGAACTGAACTGAACTGAACTGAACTGAACATCACGTGAAATGCCAGGCTGGAGGAAGCACAAGCTGGAATTAAGATTGCCAGGAGAAATATCAGTAACCTCAGATATGCAGATGACACCACTCTTATGGCAGAAAGAGAAGAGGAACTAAAGAGCCTCCAGATGAAAGTGAAAGAGGTGAATGAAAAAGCTGGCTTAATACTCAACATTCAGAAAACAAAGATCATGGCATCTGATCTCATCACTTCATGGCAAATAGATTGGGAAACAACGAAACAGTGAGAGACCATTTTTTTGTCTCCAAAATCACTCTAGAATGTAACTACAGCCATGAAATTAAAAGACACCTGCCCCTTAGAAGAAAAGCTATGACCAATCCAGATAGCAAGTTAAAAAGCAGAGACACTGGCCCTTCCCCTTGCGGCGGACCAGAGCACAGCGCTGCTCCCCAGCCCCCCAACCCCTCGTATGTGACTGGAGCTTGAGGCGCAGGGCTGGAGACATCGCAAACCCAGAACTTGAGCAGCTCAGAGGCGGTGCATAATAGCTCTTCAAGTCTGCAATAAAAAAATGGCCTCCAATAAAACTACACTGCAAAAAATGGGAAAGAAGAAAAATGGAAAGAGTATAAAAGTTGAAGAGGCAGAACCTGAAGAATTTGTAGTAGAAAAAAGTACTGGACCGCCGTGTAGTGAATGGGAAAGTGGAGTATTTCCACCTGAAGTGGACGGGATTTACAGATGTAGAGAATACTTGGGAACCTGAAGAAAATTTAGATTGTCCAGAGTAATTGAAGCATTTCTTAATTCTCAAAAAGCTGGTAAAGAAAAAGTTGGAATAGAAAGAAAATCTTTGTCTGACAGTGAATATGATGATAGCAAATCAAAGAAGAGAAGAGATGCTGCTGACAAACCAAGAGGTTTTGCCAGAGATCTTGATCCAGAACGAATAATTTGTGCCACAGACAGCAATGGAGAATTAATGTTCCTCATGAAATGGAAAGATTCCGATGAGGCAGACTTGGTACTAGCAAAAGAAGCAAATATGAAGTGTCCTCAAACTGTAATTGCTTTTTATGAAGAGAGACTAACTTGGCATTCTTGTCTGGAAGATGAGGCTCAATAATTGTTTGCATTGTCTTTTATATATATATATATATAAAATTTATATATAAAATGTGGGTCTTGGTTTTTTGATTTATTAATGTGAAATAACTACATTCTAATGAAAATCAGGTTTGATATGTCTGTTTTGAAGTAATAATGGGGAAGTTACATTGGGTTTTTTGTTTTCCTTTCCATCTGTAGCACTGGTTACTTTAAACAAATAAAAGCTTTCTGTAGTTGCCTCCTTCAGTAGGAAAGAATTTGATTCCATGGTATATTATTTCCTCAGCATTAGAGAACAGTTTTTCTAAATGTTGGAGGAAATCTCCATAGTCATTACTCAATCAGAATTTAGAATTTGCATTTTTCAATGGCACCCCACTCCAGTCCTCTTGCCTGGGAAATCCCATGGACAGAGGAGCCTGGTAGGCTGCAGTCCATGGGGTCGCTAAGAGTCGGACACACTGAGTGACTTCACTTTCACTTTCACTTTTCACTTTCATGCATTGGAGAAGGAAGTAGCAACCCACCTCAGTATTCTTGCCTGGAGAATCCCAGGGAAGAGAGAGCCTGCTGGGCTGCCATCTATGGGGTGGCACAGAGTAGGATACGACTGATATGACTTAGCAGCAGCAGCAGCATATGCCTGAGGACCATTCTAAGTTTTTTATATGTGTATACATAAAAGATATATGTAAATGGTTTGGGAGTTCGTTTTTTGTTGTGGTTTTTGTTTTGGTAAATATATTTAAACAACACTTTCATAATCATGGATAAGCCCATGTTCTGGAATTACATCATTTTGAGCAATATAAGAAATAACTTCAACTTAGATTGAAAATCTAAAATTAAATAATTTTTTTAATTAGATAAATTAAGGAGTTTAAATTGGGTAATTTTTTAAAGCATCCCTATCAGAATCTGCATCCATATCTGCATATAAATGCAGTTTTATATGCAGAAACCTTGGAAGGAAAATTTTTATCATTATCAACAACCTTCCCAACCAAATGAAAAAAGTAGAAAAATTCTGGTATGTTTTAATATAGCAAAGCAAAACTTAGTTAAATGGACACTTGATGGTTCCTTTTGGTGAACCATATTTTACAAGAAATTGAAGTCTCTGTGCTATATTTAGGAAAGGTTGTGATACATGGGATGTCTCAGATTTGTTCACAGTAACCTAATCAGATAGTTTTAAAATATTGGCAGTTTACAATCTACAGGAATAAATGAGTAAACAAACTTTTCTAATCTACACTTGACCTACATGTTTTTTCAGACACTTGACTCCAATCCATTCCTTACATGAAGGCTCAATTTTTCTTAGTATTTTGGGTACTAGTTCAGCAGAAACCAAGAAAAACAATAACTTTGTAGTAATTAGAATGTTATCCAACTGTATATTGTTTGCTGCTAAGTCACTTCAGTCATGTCCGACTCTGTGTGATCCCATACAGAGCAGCCCACCAGACTCCCCCATCCCTGGGATTTTCCAGGCAGGAGTACTGGAGTGGGGTGCCATTGCCTTCTCCAGTATATTGTTTACTTTATTGTAAATACTGGTGAACGGTGGTCAATAAATAGTTTTATATTCCTTAAAAAAAAGAGAGAGAGAGACATTACTTTGCCAACAAAAGTCCATCTAGTCAAAGCTATCATTTTTCCAGTAGTCATGTATGGATGTGAGAGTTGGACTATAAAGAAATCTGAGCTCGAAAGAATTGATGCTTTTGAACTGTGGTGTTTGAGAAGATTCTTAAGAGTCCCTTGGACTGCAAGGAGATCTCACCAGTCCATCCTAAAGGAAATCGTCCTGAATATTCATTGGAAGGACTGACGCTGAAGCTGAAACTCCAATACTTTGCCCCCCTGATATGAAGAACTAACTCACTGGAAAAGACCATGATGCTGGTGAAGAAGGGGACGACAGAGGATGAGATGGCTTGATGGAATCACCAACTCGATGGATTTGAGGTGCTGGTGTTGGTGATGGACAGGGAAGCCTGGTGTGCTTCAGTCCTTGGTGTTGTAAAGAGTTGGACACAACTGAACTGAACTGACCTGACCCTGAAGAAACAGCAGTAACTTTCAAGATAAAATCCCCTTGTTCTCCATTAGTGGATTTATTGGGGGGCATTTAATCCAGATAGGTCTGCATTTCCTTAGCTGTAAAATGGAGATTAATACTACTTACCTGGGACTGTAGGAAATGAGATCACCAGGTTGGAAATGCCTGTCCAACATGCCTGAGACTCAATAAATGCTGATTCCTTTGGTTAATTCTTCCCTTCCTAGTCTCAGGTGGAAAGTAAGGAGCTAAACTTAGCATTTTCTAAGTTCCTCTCAACTGTCATATTCTATGTGTCTGAAAGTTCTCTAGTTTAAGAGACAATGCCAAACAGTGTTTTGGTGCTTTATAGAGTGGTGTGGTGGTAACATTGCATAGTCCATAGTTTTGTTTTTTGCTTTTGTTACAGCTTAGCATAGACTCTTACAGTTTTCAGTCAAATTTATAAAGCAGCATTGAAGAAGTTGTATCTGAACTCGTGATGATTTCTGGATGCTGAGGGTATCAGATAAATGGGTACACTTTTCTAAGTAACTGGCCTTGTTAGAGTCTCTGCTATGTTGCCTCCTATAAGGCATTCTCAAATATATAGTTTTCATTACCTTCTTTATTTCCAGACAGTGTTAAATAAGCTACAAAACAAATCCAAGCTAAAATTGTAAGCATATAATTTTTACAGCATGAAATTGTTCAATGTTTTAAAAATAATCACTAGTGTATTATTCACTGTTGTGAATTTATAATCTGAAAACTTGGGGATGCTCAAAGCACTGGGCTAAAATACTATTAGATGTATTGTGCTGTTTAATTCCACCTTAATAAAGACAATAAATCACAGCTAGAGTCCTTTTGCCTCCCCTCTCACCCACCATCTAAATCTAAAGAGAAAATATGGGGATAAGTACATATAACACAACAAAAAGCATATGTGGCTAATTGGTTGGAGTTTGGAGACATATGTGGAACTTGAATAAAGCATTTGCATCCATCCAGAATGGTCTTCTTAAACTGCAGACTGCTGGGGGCCTGCAAGATGAGCATTGGACTGAGTGACTTCACTTTCACTTTCACTTTTCACTTTCATGCATTGGAGAAGGAAGTAGCAACCCACCTCAGTATTCTTGCCTGGAGAATCCCAGGGAAGAGAGAGCCTGCTGGGCTGCCATCTATGGGGTGGCACAGAGTAGGATACGACTGATATGACTTAGCAGCAGCAGCAGCATATGCCTGAGGACCATTCTAAGTTTTTTATATGTGTATACATAAAAGATATATGTAAATGGTTTGGGAGTTCGTTTTTTGTTGTGGTTTTTGTTTTGGTAAATATATTTAAACAACACTTTCATAATCATGGATAAGCCCATGTTCTGGAATTACATCATTTTGAGCAATATAAGAAATAACTTCAACTTAGATTGAAAATCTAAAATTAAATAATTTTTTTAATTAGATAAATTAAGGAGTTTAAATTGGGTAATTTTTTAAAGCATCCCTATCAGAATCTGCATCCATATCTGCATATAAATGCAGTTTTATATGCAGAAACCTTGGAAGGAAAATTTTTATCATTATCAACAACCTTCCCAACCAAATGAAAAAAGTAGAAAAATTCTGGTATGTTTTAATATAGCAAAGCAAAACTTAGTTAAATGGACACTTGATGGTTCCTTTTGGTGAACCATATTTTACAAGAAATTGAAGTCTCTGTGCTATATTTAGGAAAGGTTGTGATACATGGGATGTCTCAGATTTGTTCACAGTAACCTAATCAGATAGTTTTAAAATATTGGCAGTTTACAATCTACAGGAATAAATGAGTAAACAAACTTTTCTAATCTACACTTGACCTACATGTTTTTTCAGACACTTGACTCCAATCCATTCCTTACATGAAGGCTCAATTTTTCTTAGTATTTTGGGTACTAGTTCAGCAGAAACCAAGAAAAACAATAACTTTGTAGTAATTAGAATGTTATCCAACTGTATATTGTTTGCTGCTAAGTCACTTCAGTCATGTCCGACTCTGTGTGATCCCATACAGAGCAGCCCACCAGACTCCCCCATCCCTGGGATTTTCCAGGCAGGAGTACTGGAGTGGGGTGCCATTGCCTTCTCCAGTATATTGTTTACTTTATTGTAAATACTGGTGAACGGTGGTCAATAAATAGTTTTATATTCCTTAAAAAAAAGAGAGAGAGAGACATTACTTTGCCAACAAAAGTCCATCTAGTCAAAGCTATCATTTTTCCAGTAGTCATGTATGGATGTGAGAGTTGGACTATAAAGAAATCTGAGCTCGAAAGAATTGATGCTTTTGAACTGTGGTGTTTGAGAAGATTCTTAAGAGTCCCTTGGACTGCAAGGAGATCTCACCAGTCCATCCTAAAGGAAATCGTCCTGAATATTCATTGGAAGGACTGACGCTGAAGCTGAAACTCCAATACTTTGCCCCCCTGATATGAAGAACTAACTCACTGGAAAAGACCATGATGCTGGTGAAGAAGGGGACGACAGAGGATGAGATGGCTTGATGGAATCACCAACTCGATGGATTTGAGGTGCTGGTGTTGGTGATGGACAGGGAAGCCTGGTGTGCTTCAGTCCTTGGTGTTGTAAAGAGTTGGACACAACTGAACTGAACTGACCTGACCCTGAAGAAACAGCAGTAACTTTCAAGATAAAATCCCCTTGTTCTCCATTAGTGGATTTATTGGGGGGCATTTAATCCAGATAGGTCTGCATTTCCTTAGCTGTAAAATGGAGATTAATACTACTTACCTGGGACTGTAGGAAATGAGATCACCAGGTTGGAAATGCCTGTCCAACATGCCTGAGACTCAATAAATGCTGATTCCTTTGGTTAATTCTCCCTTCCTAGTCTCAGGTGGAAAGTAAGGAGCTAAACTTAGCATTTTCTAAGTTCCTCTCAACTGTCATATTCTATGTGTCTGAAAGTTCTCTAGTTTAAGAGACAATGCCAAACAGTGTTTTGGTGCTTTATAGAGTGGTGTGGTGGTAACATTGCATAGTCCATAGTTTTGTTTTTTGCTTTTGTTACAGCTTAGCATAGACTCTTACAGTTTTCAGTCAAATTTATAAAGCAGCATTGAAGAAGTTGTATCTGAACTCGTGATGATTTCTGGATGCTGAGGGTATCAGATAAATGGGTACACTTTTCTAAGTAACTGGCCTTGTTAGAGTCTCTGCTATGTTGCCTCCTATAAGGCATTCTCAAATATATAGTTTTCATTACCTTCTTTATTTCCAGACAGTGTTAAATAAGCTACAAAACAAATCCAAGCTAAAATTGTAAGCATATAATTTTTACAGCATGAAATTGTTCAATGTTTTAAAAATAATCACTAGTGTATTATTCACTGTTGTGAATTTATAATCTGAAAACTTGGGGATGCTCAAAGCACTGGGCTAAAATACTATTAGATGTATTGTGCTGTTTAATTCCACCTTAATAAAGACAATAAATCACAGCTAGAGTCCTTTTGCCTCCCCTCTCACCCACCATCTAAATCTAAAGAGAAAATATGGGGATAAGTACATATAACACAACAAAAAGCATATGTGGCTAATTGGTTGGAGTTTGGAGACATATGTGGAACTTGAATAAAGCATTTGCATCCATCCAGAATGGTCTTCTTAAACTGCAGACTGCTGGGGGCCTGCAAGATGAGCATTGGAGACGGGTGGGAGAATTTTCCCCTTATGTTGTAGGCTCTGACTGCATTTGAAATACTATTTTTAAAAACCTGAGCAGAAAAAGGATAGTAAGAATGCAGATAGGACATTGAGAATGCTAATTCTCTTGGTTAGTATAACATGAAATATCTGATAGTGGCAAAACAACAAAAAAAGTCAAATGTCAGGATGCAGTGAAGGTAAAACTTCATCTAGTATAATCTAAATATATAGATCTAGTATAAATAATATTCAGATTAGTGTTAAGAGATTAGGCAGCAGTATTTTTGTGGGACCAGGAATATGTATTTATTTTGCATTTTTTTGTAGTCACCCTGGCACATTCTTGTGAAAGTTTGTTTTGCACCCAAGATATTTTCTATGCAGTTGACTCTTGAACAGTATAGGGGTTCATCTGAGTATAATTTATCATTGCCTTCTGTATCCATGGTCCCACCACATCTATATATTCAACCAACCACAGACCTTATAGTCCTATGTTGTGCTGTGCTTAGTTGCTTCAGTCGTGTCTGACTCTGCAACCCTATGGACCGTAGCCTGCCAGATTCCTCTGTCCATGGGATTCTCCTGGCAAGAATATGGAGTGGGTTGCCATTTCCCCTTCCAGAGTATCTTCCCAACCCAGGGATAGAACCCATCTCTTAAGAACCACCATCTCTTAAGTCTCTTTCATTGGTAGGAGGGTTCTTTATCACTAGCACCACTGGGAAACACTTATAATCCTGTAGTATTTACTCTTGAACAAAATCCATGTATTAGTGAAGCTGTCTAGTTCAGACCTGAACGGTTGTTCAAGGGTCAACTGTATTAAAATGTTATAGTATATTCTTAATCCCCTTTGGCTAGGAAACTAAAGCTGAAATTACCGTGTGTCAACAAACTATGATTTGTATTTTTACATTAGACAAGAATGCATCATTCTGGTCAAGTTGCCACGTTTTTAATTTTATCTGGTAGTTCTGTATTGAGTGATCACCAGCTAAGTGCAAATACTCCCATCCCTGTAGTAGAGATTATTTTACATGAAAGTCACCTTAATTACTAGACCCAGAAGGCCAGAGGTAATGAAAAGTACTTCAGAAAGATGAAATGTTAATGATAAATTAAAGGGAGTAATCTTAGATAGATTTTCGTAAGTGTAATTTAATGCAGATTTTTGTCCAGATTTGTTATTAAACTTGATAATTTTATTCTTCTATCTGTTTAATAAAATGAATATTTTCAGATTTTCAGAACTTGGCATATTTTGATTTTAAATATAAAAATTAATTCTAATTATTATGTTATAAATTCTGTTCTAATACAAGGTCAGAATTATCCCAGTTTTGGAGGCAGTTTGAAAGTGTTTATTTTTAATACTATATGATTTGGGAAAGATTATTTTATAGACTGAATAACCTAATGTAAAATATGTATGATTTATTTTAATGCATTTGTGTAAAATCATTTGTATATTCTTACAGTTTGTAGTTTCTGTTTCAGTAAAAATATGTGAAAAGTTCAGATATATCCTTGTGCAAGCCACTATTTGATTTCTAGTTTCCTTTTATTGAGACATTTGCACTTATTCTTTCATGCCCGAATCTCCAAGATATATCTCCTGTGGTAAAGTAGATCTTGCTGTAGAAGAATGTGGTTCAGGTTTAAGAGACCAAACATTAAGCACAATGAGCTGCATATTATACTTGTCAAGGTCTAAACCCTGGTAGCACAGATGATGAAGAATCTGCCTGCAGATTCTTGTGGGAGATGTAGGTTTGATCCCTGTGTTGGAAAGATGCCCTGAAGGAGGGCATGGCAACCCACCTCAGTATGGAGAATCCCATGGACAGAGGAGCCTTGCATCCTACAGCCCGTGGGGTTGCAAAGAGTTGAATACAACTGAAGTGACTAATGGAGAAGGCAATGGCACCCCACTCCAGTACTCTTGCCTGGAAAATCCCATGGATGGAGGACTCTGGTAGGCTGCAGTCCATGGGGTCGCTAAGAGCTGGACTCGACTGGGCGACTTCACTTTCACTTTTCAGTTTCATGCATTGGAGAAGGAAATGGCAACCCACTCCAGTGTTCTTGCCTGGAGAATCCCAGGGATGGGGCAGCCTGGTGGGCTGCCATCTATGTGGTCGCACAGAGTTGGACACGACTAAAGCGACTTAGCAGCAGCAGAAGTGACTAAGCACAGCACAGCACAAAGCCAACTCACAAGGTGACGTTTTTGAATAATTACTCTTGGGAAGGTTCCCTGTAGGAGAACCACATTCTATCTCACAGTAAGGCCCTTCCAAGTGAGTTTTCCTCCAGACTTGGAGCAACTCATTATTTCATTGAGTGTTATAACAAGCATTTCCACCCAGAAGACAAAAGCTACTCAGTTATTTTAAACAGGGAATTTAAAACAGGATTGATGCTCTTGTGTTAAGAGAGCTGAGAGAACCAGTAAAAGACTGAAGCAGCTTGGAAATAAGCATCAGTAGGAAGCCAATCCTCTCTCTAGGTTGGTGGGACAAAGCCCACAGTCAGGTCTGCAGGAGAAAGGTGAACCTCAACAGAGAAGAGCAGGAGCTGTTCATGTGATACAGCTGGAAACAAGACAAAGACTCTGCTTTTCCTTTTCTTTCTGCCACTGACTACCACTGCAGGACTTGTCTGAGAGCCAGCTGCCACAAGAGCTTGGAAACTGGAGCCCGAGAATGTCAACTTGTCTGAGTTAGAGAGCAAGGTCACGCAGGCCAGAGCTGGCACAGGCACTAAGTAGCTGGCTTGCACTTAGAGGCCCAATTGTGTGGAAAACATATATCTTTAAAAAACAGAATTACAGTATGTGAAGATGTCATGTACTGTGACAAGAGTACAAGAAACATTCTGAAACCAGGATTGTTTTGTTCATCTCAAGTCCACTCCAAAAAGAGGAATTGGGGGAAATGCCTGCCCTGGACATCTGTCATCATTCCCATCCCTCCTCCTCCACTTCTCACTGCCATCCTTTCCTCTCTTCCTCAAAAAAATGGCTGCTTTAAAACCAAACATAAATACAAAACATGAAAAAATTTTTTTAGTGACTGAGAGTTTAAGAACTAGAGCATCAGGATAATGTATTCATGGAATTGTTAGAAAGAGGAACTTAAAGACTGAAAATAAAATCTTAAGGAGACAGTGTTTTCAAAACTTTGCTCTATTTAAAACTCTTCATCTTAATTTTTTTTGAAAAGCCATTAAGCATTTGTCAGTTCTCACCATTAGAGATAAATATTTTAAACTGGTTTGCTAACCATAGGATCATTGTTTTATAGTTGGAATTTCTCTACAGAATATCTACTGATAGAATTGGGGTGACCATATATCCCAGTTTGTAGAGGACAGTCCTGGTTTATATCTGTTGTCCTAGTATAATCATTAAGAAGGCTCCAATGAAGAATATAATTTGTATTCAAGTAATGATATGCTGGGCTTCCTTGGTGGCTAGGTGGTAAAGAATCTACCTGTCAATGCAGGAAACACAGGTTTTATCCCTGAGCTGGGAAGATGCCCTAGAGAAGGAAATGGAAACCCACTCTAGTATTCTTGCCTGGGAAATTCCATTGACAGAGAAGGCTGGTGGACTGCAGTTCATGAGGTCAAGAAAGAGTCAGACACAACTTAGTGACTAGACAACAAAAACAACAACAACAATTATATGGCTGCAATGTACTCTATGTTTCCTGACAAGTAGGCTACTGACAGATTTCACATTCTCTGACTCCCAGTCTAGTGTTTATTACTCTAGATCTGTGTGCTTGCATGAAAGAAGCCATGTTGATCAACGATCTTGGGTCTTTTGATCAGGAAGATAACTCCTGTCTCGAAGCCGGTTTCCTCTTTGAAAAGAATGCTAGGATACTTCATGGAGGTAAGTGAAGAACCTGATTATCTGCTTGCTCTATTGGCCCAAATTGTTCTTTCTAGGGCCATAAACCAGTTATTAAACAAATTAACAAGCAAATTTTTATTTTTCAAGTTTATTGAGGTATAATTGAAAAACTAAGTTGTAGTATAAAGTATGAGGATTTGATCCATGTATACATTATGAAAGGATTTCTACTATAAAGTTAATTAACATGTCTGTTACTCACATAGTTATTTATTTTTTGGTGAGAAAGCTCAAGATCTACTCTCAGCAAATTTCAGTTATACCATAAAGTGTTATCAACCATAGTTACCATGCACTACATTAGATCCTTAGAACTTAACTCATTTTATAACTGAAAGTTCATACCCTTTGCCAACTTCACCCCATCTCCCTCAACTCCTAGCCCTTGGAAACTACTGTTCTACTCTTTGTTGTTATTTGTTTTCTTTTTAGATTCTACATATGAGTGATACCATGCAGTATCTGTCTTTCTTCTGTCTGGATTATTTCAATTATTATAATGCCTTCCAGGTTCATCTGTGTTGCAAAGGGTAGGAGTTCCTTCTTGTTGAGGTCTGAATAATATTGCATGTATATATTATACGCACACATATATATACACAGACATTTGAGTTTACCTTGGCTATTGTGAATAATGCTGGAACGAACATGGGAATACAGATATTTCTTTGAGATAGTGATTTTGTTTTCTTAAGATATATATTTAGAAGTGGAATTCTTGGGTCCTTTGGTAGTTCTAGTTTTGAATTTATTAGGAAACTGCTTTAATATTTTCCATAGTGGCTGTTGTACCATTTCACATTTCTGCTAACAGTGTACAAAGGTTTCCTTTTTTCTATATATTTACCAACTTCTGTTATCGTGTCTTTTTTTATAAAAGCCATCAGGCTGTGAGGTGATATCTCATTGTGGTTTTGATTTGTATTTCTCTGATGATTAGTGGTGCTGAATTTCTTTCCATACACCAATTGAACACTTGTATGTCTTCTTTGGAGAAATGTCTGTTCAGATCCTTTGCCCATTTTAAAATTAAATCATTTGATTTCTTTTGCTGTTGAGCTGTATGAGTTCCTTTTATGTTTTGGATATTTAAAAAGCCATTTTTGACAACCCCACAGCTGACTGCATGCTCAACAGTGAAAAGCTAAAGGGTTTTCTTCTAAAATAAGGATGCCTATTCTTACCACTTCTTTTTAACATAATACCAGAAATCCTAGTCAATCAATTAGGGAAGAAAGAGAAATGGCATCCAAATCAGAAAAGGGAGGATTAAAATTGCCTCTGTTTGCAGATGACATGGTCTCATATGTTGAAAAAAAATCCCTAAATATTCTATAAAATCTTTTAGAATTGATAAATGCTTTTAGTAAACCTATTGAGTACAAAAATTTATTTGTAAAAATCAATGTTACTAATTAGCATCCTTTTGTTTCAGCTTGAAGAACTCCCTTAAACATTTCTTACAAGGCCAATCTAGTGGTAATAAGCTCCTTCAACTTTTGTCTCTGAAATCTTTATCTCTTCTTTAATTCTAAAGGATCAGTTTGTTGGGTAAAATATTCTTGGTTGGCAGCATTTTCAATGTCATCCCAGTCTCTCCTGGTCTACAACGTTTCTGCTGAAAAATCCAATGATAGTTGTATGGAGGCTTTTTACCTCCTTGATACTCCTAATGTGTGTAGGCTAACTAAAGTCTGACCTTCAGGCAGCAGCTAGAAAAGTTAGGACTTTAGCTATGCAGTCTAGGCCCTATCAGGAAAAAACCAAGAGCTGGGTGGCTTTCCTTACTCTGTGCTAAGTCAGATGGAAAAGTCACTGAAAGAGCTTGTGCATCCATATAGAACTGCCTAATTGTTTTGTGTGGTCTTGGGAACCTGGTGAATACTGAGCCCTGTCAGTTCCCAGAACCAGGTGACTTGGGAGCCAGTTCCTCAAGCGGTCATAACAACTGGATGCTAGATGTGTGGACAGACTCCTGTCGGGAAGAAGCTAGAGACTTGGTTTTACTGGGGAATGAGCCAAGGGAGATGGTGTGGGATGTACCTGTTGCTCTCTCAGACTCCTGGGATAATCCTAGTTGACTTCATGCAGGCTGAATAGAAGAAGCTGGATCCTCAGACAGCATGTGGCTGGGAAAGTATGCAGTCAAATTCCTTTCAAGGAGACACTGAAAGATGAGTATTCTTGTCTGCTCCCTCCACACTGAGCCTGGATGGGATGACTGTGGAAAATGCTTGCTGCCATTCAAAAACTGCTGTTTTGTTTTAGTATGTTTTATATAGTTCTGTGAGACTCATGGATGATGAGTTCCACTGACTTTCAGAGCTAGATGATTTGAGGCGCCATCTCTCAGCAGCCATAAAAAAAGTTGTAGCTCTAGAAGTATGTACAAGCTCCTTCCAGAGAGAAGCTGGCAACTTGGTTTTATTGTCTGAGCAAGTCAGAGGGAGAAGTGTGTGTTGGGGGGAAGTGTCCCCTGGCACTGATAGGCTCCTGGGAGGATGCCAGCCAGCACTCAGATGTAGCAGCAGCTGGAATAGCATGCAGTCAGGCTCCTTCCATAGAGAGAGTGGGAGATGGGCATTTTTGCATGACTTCTCTGTATTAAGTCTGGGGGTCTAGCCACCGGAAGTGCTCACATGCCTATATAAAACTGCTGCTTTGTTTACCATGGTCCTGTGGGACTTGTGAATGCCATGTTTGGTCAGCTTTTAGAAACAGGTGAGTTAAGGACCTGCCCCAATGTGGCAGCTGTAAGAGGCGGGGCACTAGGTATGGGTCCAAACCCTTCTCTCTTCATGGAGAAGCTGGTAGTTGAGGGTCCTCTCCTGATTGTAAGGCATTGTGCCAGGGGTGGGCTTTATGGCAAGAGTGTGTTTCAACCTTTTCTGCCCATTTTGTTGTAATAGTCTCCCAGCGTGTTGTAGTCATTCACCTAGTTTCTGCATTTCTCTTGGGGGGAATTAATCCATGTGTAGATGTATGTTTGTTGCATCCATGGGAGGAGGGAAAGTTAGGAGCCTCTGACCTAGCCTTGGTGATGTTCACAATATGACATTCTTAAGGGGCCTTTGGGCTGCTCAGACATTCCTCTTGTCTGAGCATCTCCACTTGAATCTTGCCACACACATTTAGTTTTAAATTGGCTTTGAGGAGAAACATCTAGAATGAAATATAACTACATAGATCCAAATCACCCCAAGAACTGAAGGAATCTAAAACATATAGCAGGTACTGCTTTCATAAAAAGTAAGGGGGCGAGGGGAAGCCTTAACAAGTAAGTAACAACTCTCTAACAAAAAGCAGGTAATCATACTTTTGTTAAATGATAGACTACTACATCATCTCTAAGTGTCTTACAGCATTCCAGAATGACCTGGACCATAATCCAGGTGGTGAGTTCTTAAAGTATATGTATGACTTTGGTGAGTGCATTTAAAACTTGCTTTAATAAGGGAGCCGTTATCATTTCTTAGACCAGGAGACATTTCTGGTATATACCCTCAAAGAATGCAAATAATTAAGCCTGATACAGAATGACAAATTCCATGAGCCTATGTAGGCTTAGAGTCTTACAAGTAATGTATTTCATGAACAGTGTGGAGAATGTGATCAGGTACCTTAAAAAACATCAGTTATTAAACTTTATAAATATGACATAGAAAAAAAGAGACTGGTCTTGACCATGAGCATTAGTCTGAGCTGTACTAAACCCAATCTGAGAAAAATCCCAGAAGTTTAATCAAGAATGTATTGAAATATTTCAACAATCAAATTAAGGATACAACAATGAGAGCTTTTCTTTTGGGTACATTTAATTCAAAACTATTAACCCTATTTTTCTGGATAGTGTTGAGAAACCACTCAATCTTGGATGTGCTTGTATAACCTGAATTTCCAACTCAGATCTTTTTCTTTCTTGACATTTTAGATTGGTACTTAAACATACCCGCATGAATTTCTTAGTTCAAGTCCTGCTGAATACCAGTGTCCCATGAGATTAATTCAGTGAGTCTTCTGAAACAAAACAAAGCATAAAATCAAAAGCTGATTCCATGGTTGAATAAACTGGGAAACATGCTTACATGTTCCTGCCTCATGGGAGGATCATATGAAAGATTTAACATCCTATGTAAATAAAGACTTCCTGAAGGAGTTGAGGTCCAATCTGCAGTTTCTTCAAACTTATTTGATCACTGATTCCCCCCACCCCATAAACACTTGCTCTTTTTGGCTAAACATCTATCCCTTTATGCAGAGATACTTCCTTTCTACAGAGGATGGCTAGAAATTGCTGATATTGAATATAGCAAATGACTGACAGCAAATGTCAGGAATCTTTATGTATTTTTGTGTTGTTTGTGTTTTCGGTAGAAGAAATGTTTTCCTCTTGCGTTAATGAAGGGACTGAATGCACAGCATGTTTTCCTAGCACAGATGGCCAATTTGAGGTGCTCCAGCAAACAACTTTGTGTCCCTAATAAGCACAAAGTATTTTTACCCTCAGCTTATAGTAAAACTTCACACAGCATGAAATTGATAAGCAGTTCAAAAATAATGTTTCCTATCCTTTTAAAATTAGATTCATAAAAACCTGAGGAACCATTGCAATTACTGCCAAATGTTTCAGAGGGCACTAGGTTAATAGAAGCTGGAGAGAAGTGGAAAGGAGATAGATGCTCGTTACTAAGGACAGGACTCTATTTGCTATGAGGATTTATAGGGCCAACATCTTGTTATTGGGTATTCATTTTTAAATTGGAATTGTATTTGTTGAATTTTAATCATAATCAGGGAAATACATCTTCCTGAATGTAAGAAAATACATTAGTTAATTTGGGCCATAAATGTAAAAGTTGCCCTTAGCATGTGGCATGCAATCATAGGAACACTAACTTTATGATACATTACTTTTCTTTGGTGAAATTTTGCTTTAAAACCTCTTGGATTTAGCAAGAGACAGGAAGGGGATGAAGGTCAAGACCTGGTCATTTCAGAGATGATTACAAGATACACATATACGAATGTGCACACCGATTCATTAAACTTTAACCTTAACATTCAGCAGGAATGTTTGCTGTTAGAAATAATTCTACTTGCATCTTAATCTTGCTTCCTCAATGAGTACGTTGTGTTTTGTAAAGTTTACCTTTAAAAACATCATAAATAAAACAGCAATTCTGTCATTGAAAGCACTCATTTAATTCAATGAATACTTGTGTGGATTCCTACTGTTGGCAAAGCTTCAGTGAACACATTATGAATAAGATCATCTTTAATCTCAAGGAATTTATGATGTTTTGAAGGGAGATGATAAGAAAAGTACCAACAGCAACAAAACAGGTTACAGTAGTAGTTTATGTAGGATTGAAAGGAAGTCCATCAAGCGATAAGAAAAAGCTTTACAAAGAAAGTGGCTCTTGAGATGGACATTAAAGGGTGAAGTCAGACCTTGAGAGGTACAGTTGGTAGGCAGAAGATAACAAATGATGCATAGAATTGGAATAATTTGTGAATGAGGAAAAGCCAGTCACCAAGTTTAGCAAGCATTGCATGGAGTAAGTGTTGGAGAGTAATGGGAAATAGAGCTAGGAAAGCAAACTATGAAGTATTTGTATCAGTCAGCTTGTGTGTGTGTGTGCTCAGTCGTGTCCGACTCTTTGCAGCCTCATGGACTGTAGCCCACCCAGCTCTGTCCATGGGATTTTCCAGGCAAGAATACTGGAGTGGGCTGCCATTTCCTACTCCAGAGGATCTTCCCAATTCAGGGATTGAACCTGTGTTTCTTGCACCTCCTGCATTGGGAGGTGGATTCTTTATCAGTCAGCTTAACAAAGTTAGACTGTGGTAACAAAGGACTCCAAATCACAGCAATGAAGCAAGCTTATTTTTCATTTACATCAGTCTTCCATTGTGGGTTGCCCATAGCTCTGCTCCTTGCATCTTTGTTCTGAGTCCTAGCTGAGAAAGCAGCCCTTATATGGAGTATATTGGTCCTAGCTAAAGAAAAGAGAATATGGCAGAACTCTGCAACAGTGCTCCCAGTGCCTGTCTGAAAGAGGCATGTGTTACTTCATATGTTCATTGGCCAAAGCACAGCATATGGCAAAGCCTGCCATCACTGGGGTAGGGACATATAAGCCACTTATAGGAAGAGACAGCAGATATTTTGAACAATTTACCAAAGGCTTAAAAGTCAAGAATGGGCTTTTTAGACTTAATTCTTTAAATGTTTAGGAGGTCTGGCAAGTTTCTGGATAAGAATGTATAGTTTCATTTTTAAAACATCAGGGCATTTTTTATGTTGCTCCCACATGTATGTGTGTGTGTGTATGTGTGTGTACACATAAAAATTCATTCTCTGGGTACTTGCTTGTTATAATGGTGGATTCCAGGATTCCAGAAGGTCTGATTCAGAGGGCCAGTAATCTGCATTTCTCATTAATCTTTTATTTATTATATTTTAAAATTTTTGATTGGAGAAGACTCTTGAGAGTCTCCTGGATAGCAAGGTGATCAAACAAGTCAATCCTAAAGGAAAGCAACCCTGAATATTCACTGGAAGGACTGATGCTGAAGCTCTAATACTTTGGCCACCTGATGCGAAGAGCCAACTCACTGGGAAAGACCCTGATGCTGGGAAAGATTGAGGGCAGGAGGAGAAGGGGATGACAGAGGATGAGATGGTTGGATGGCATCACCGACTCAATGGACATGAGTCTGAGCAATCTCCAGGAGATAGTGCCATTCCCAGGACAAGGAAGTCTGGTGTGCTGCAGTCCATGGGGTTGCAAACTATCAGATGTTACTGAACAACAATAGTTGCTTTACAAGGTTGTGTCTGTTTCTGTTGCACAGCAAAGTGAATCAGTTATACCTATACATATATCCCCGCTTTTTTGGATTTCCTTCCCATTTAGATCATCATGGAGCATTGTGTAGAGTGGAGTAGGGTTTCCTGTGCTATACAGTAAATTCTCATTGTGTGCATGCTCAAAATTGTGTCCCACTCTTTGCTACCTCAGGGACTGTAGCCCACCAGCCTGCTCTGTCCGTGGAGTTTTCTAGGCAAGAATACTGGAGTTGGTTGCCATTTCCTACTCCAGGGGATCTTCCTGGCCCAATGATTGAACCTTTATTTCCTGTGTCTCCTGCATTGGCAGGTGAATTCTTTACCACTGAGCCACCTGGGAAGCCCCCAGTTTCTCTTTAGTTTTCTGTTTTGTATATATTAGTGTATATATGTCAGTCCCACTTGCCCGATTCATCCCACCTTACTTTCCCCCCCTCGTTATTCATATGTTTATTCTCTACATCTGTGTCGCTATTCTCCTGTATAAATAAGATCACCTATATCAGTTTTTCCGGACTCCATATAACCATCTGAGCCACCAGGGAAGCAGCTATATGCATTAATATATAGTATTTGTTTTTCTCTGTCTGACTTACTTCAGTCTGACAGTCTCCAGGAATCTGTATTTTAAGCAAGTTATCTGGGAAATAGTATGTAGATGGACCATGGACCGCCTTGTAAGAAACCTGGGATTGAGAACTGAGTGGGGAGAGCACAAGTGCAGACGAGCGGGCCAGTGAGCGAGAGGATCTCAGGTCGTCTGTGGGTGCAAGGCCATGATGCACTTGTGGTACACACAGTAGGTGGCCAGGACAGAGGCAGACAGACACACTAAAAGAACTAGAACTAGAACTACCCAAGAGGAAACAGGAAAGAGTCATGAAAGGAGCAAATCTCCTTAGGAAGTGAGATATCAGGGGATTTAGCTCTTCGCTGAGAAAAAGGGAACCTGTCTGATGCAAGAAAGAGCTGCAAGCTAGAGGAAGGCAGAGGTAATAATCTGGAAGTCACAGGAAAGGTTATGTTTTTAAAGAAGCTGTTGAAGAAAAATGTCTACTGAAACCTTCCACATAAATTTGTTTTTGCATTAGGCCAGCAGGGGTCACTATGGTAGCACATATGCTGATATTAATAGTTGGGCTCAGCTTTCTAGACTCCCCCTCCCCTACCCCCTCCCCGAAACACCAGGTCTTACTGAATAGGATTCTTTTTTAATTTCTTTTTATTTAAGCTTTTTATTTTATATTAGAGTAGGGCCGATTAACAGTGTTGTGCCAGTTTCTGGGGACAGCGAAGGGATTCAGTCATACATATACATGTTTCCATTCTCCCCTTAGTTCCCCTTCCCTTGAATAAGATTCTTAGCCCGACCTATAGTGCAGTCTTTTGGGAGCTTCATTTATTGCTTTTATAGCTATAAACCTTCATAGAAGGAACTTTTAAAGTTTCTCTTTAATTATTAAGGCATCTAGGGTTTTTGTGTGTGTGTGTGTGTGTTTTTAAGCTGCCAATTCTCATAGTCAAAAAGAATATAATTCTGTGGAGCTTAAGGGAATTATTACCCATTTATTGACTTCACTTGAGGCACAGAGTGGAGATTAGAAGAGAGAGGAGAAAAGACAAAGGAAAGAGAAAAGTGCATTTGTAGCATGACTCCTAGAAGGGGAATCTTTGGGTTACAGAATTCTTTATACTTTTTGTTAGATGGTGTCTGATTGCCTTCCAGGGACTGTGCCAATTAATCTTTTTCCTAATAGTGCAAGGATCTTATTTCTTAATATCTATGAAAACCTGCTGTACAAATAAGCGTTTTAATATTTGCCACTCTGACAGAGGAAATATGAAGTGTGGGGGTAGTTTTAAGATACATTTTTCTTTGGTGGGAGGAGAGATTTTTCACATTTTAATCTTATTTTTACATTTTTTAAATGCACTGTATTTTCATGTGTTGTCCTCAGTGTCTTACTGTTCTTCCACTTATTGATTTGTAGAAGCTCTTTTTATGAGATAAAAAGATTTAGTTGACAGTAAAATAAATAGTGCTTTTCCATAAATAATGATGAATGATTTTCAAAGAATTCCCTGCCCCTGCCTGCTCACTTGATTCACTAATCACATAACTTCTTAACAAAACAAGTTGTGTGTCTAAGACAACTGTGTGTTTTGTTTGTTTGTTTGTTTGTTTTTTAAATTTCTGGCTGCATCGTACAGGCAGGCCCTCAGTAGTGAAAGCATGGAGTACTAACCGCTGGACTGCTGGGGAGTCCTAAAACTACTGTTTTAAAATACCTTTGGGTAAGTCTGTAGAATTGTTTTCCTAAAGACCGGTCCATTTCTTTCATTTTATAGTTAATTTTAATATGGAGAAAAGCCAAGAGTTAAATGGTGACAAATCAGATGAAAATGCTGGTTGGCACATTTTTGCTGATTGAATATTTCCCAGCGGCTGGTGGTGCTCTCAGAATCCCAGTGCTTCAAATGGAGTGTTTTCAGGAAATGTCTCGGATGTGCTGGACCCACGGTGATGACTGTCGAGATTCAGCAGGCCCTCCAGTGGATAATCAAGATAGCCTGGCTTTTGCTATCCTGCCATGTTAGGTAACTAGATTCCTTTGTAATTAAATTATATTATTTTGTAGCAGCTTGAGATATAATTCATATGCCACCCAGTCTACTCATCTGAGGTCCACAATTCAGTGGTTTTTATTCACAGAGCTGTGCAACCATCGCCATAGTCAATTTTAGAATTTTTCATCCATCCCTTTGATGTTACCTCCCATTCCCCTCACTTCCCTATCCTAATCAATCACAGATCTACTTTCTATCTTTATATGTATGCCTATTCGGGGCATTTCATATAAATGGAATCATAATATGTAGTGTGACTGGCTTCTTTCACTTAAAACAGTGTTTTCAAGATTCATCTCTGTCATGGTGTGTATCTGTACTTCATTTCTTTCTTTGGTCAAATGACATTCCATTGTGTAGAAATGCTACATTGTGTTTATCTGTTAAGCAATTGATGGACATTTGGGTTGTTTCCATCTTTCGTTTATTATGAATAATACTACTATGAATATTTATGCATAGGTTTTAGTGTGGACATAGGTTTTCATTTCTCTTGGGTATATTCCTAAAAACTAGAATTGTTGAGTCAAGTGCTAACTCTGTGTTTAATGTTTGAGGACCTGCCTGACTGCTTTCTACTGTGGCTGCACCATTTTACATTTTGACCAATAATGTGTAAGTGTTTCAATTTCTCTACATCCTCAACAGCACTTATTTTCCTTCCTTCCTCCCCTCCTCCCCATTATAGCCATGTTACTAGGTTGAACTGCTATCTTATTGTGAGGCGTTTTTGTTGTTTTTAGGGTCTATGCTTTAATTTTTTTAATTGTGGCAAAACATACATAAGATAAAATTTACCATTGCAACCAGTTTCAGTGTATATTTCAAAGCCATAAAGTATATTCAGTTATTGTGCAAGATTATGGCTTTGATTTGCATTTCCCTAATAACAAATGATGTTGAGCATCTTTCCTTGTGCTTATAGGTCATTTGTATATTTTCTTCAGAGAACTATATATATAAGTTTTTTACTCATTCTTAAATTGTGTTGTTTTGTTGCTGAATTGTAACTATCCTTTATATATTTTGCATAATGGATTTTTATCAGATATGAGTGCTAAGTTGCTTCAGTCATGTCCTACTCTGTGACCCCATGGACTGTAGTCAGCCAGGCTCCTCTGTCCATGGCATTTCCCAGGCAACGATACAGGAGTGGGTTGCCATTTCCTTCTCTAGAGGATCTTCCCAACGCCTGGATCCAACCTACCTCTCTCACATCTCCCTGCATTGGCAAGTGGGTTCTTTACCACTACCGCCCCCTGGAAGCCCCCCAAGTGGTTGGCAAATATTGTCTCCCATTCTGTGAGTTTTCTTATAACCTTTTTAATAGTTTTCTCTGATGTAGAAGAGTTTTAAATTTTGATGAAGTTTGATTTATCTATTTTTTTCTTTTGTGGCTTGTGTTTATAGTATCATATCTAGGAATTCACTGCCAAATCTAAGGTCATGAAGATTTACCCCATGTATTCTTCTGAGAATTCTATAGTTTGGTTCTTATGTTCAGATCTTTATTACATTTTGAGTTAATTTTTTAAATTTATTTCTTTATGGCTGTGCTGGTCTTCTTTGCTGAGCCCTGGCTTTCTCTAGTTGTGGTGAGCAGGGGTTACTCTTTGTTGCGTGTGAGGGCTTCTTATTGTGGTGGTTTCTCTTGTTGCAGAGCACAGGCTCTAACATTTGAGGTTTTTTTTTTTTGATATAGTGTGATGTAAGGCTATATACTTTTTAAAGACTCCATGTTATATATCAAAGAAATAAAGCTGCTGCTGCTAAGTCACTTTAGTCGTGTCTGACTCTGTGCGACCCCATAGATGGCAGCCCACCAGGCTCCCCCATCCCTGGGGTTCTCCAGGCAAGAACACTGGAGTGAGTTGCCATTTCCTTCTCCAATGCATGAAAGTAAAAAGTCAAAGTGAAGTCACTCAGTCATGTCTGACTCTTTGCAACCCCATGGACTGTAGCCTACCAGGCCCCTCCGTCCATGGGATTTTCCAGGCAAGAGTACTGGAGTGGGGTGACATCATCTTCTCCGAAAGAAATAAGGCAATTCCTATGAAAAGCAATTTGGTAATGTCTATTACAAATGCGTATCCTTCCCAGTTCTATTTCTAGGAATTTATCCTACAGAAATACCTGAAGGATATATGTATAACGTTATTCATTGAACCTTTTTTAAAAAATGCAAAGCCTCATGACTAACCCAAATGTCCAACAACAAAGACTTATATAAATTGTGGAACAAATAGAATATTATGAGGTCATGAAAGAGAATGAAGGAAGTTCTTTATTGACAATTTGGAAGGTTCTCTGAAAAAATAGTATTCATTGAGAAAAGGCAAGGTTTAGAACAATATCTTGTGTGTGTAAAAAATTGGGGTATCTATATGCATATTCCTAATATACATAGAAAAATTCTGGAAGTTTTTATAAAAAAAAAATAGTAGATTCCTGCAGTCAAAGTGGACATTGGGTCCATAGGCAAATGAGGGAGACTTATTCCTATTACACTGGATTTACTGTTGAAAATGGAAATGTATTGCCAAACAATTCAATAAATATAAGTAAATACATATTTATTTACATATAAGTATATAGAAAGCACCTTCTGAAGAAAAGAGGGGTGGGGTGAGAAAGCCACATTGTCATAAGTATTGCATATAGTTTCCTGCAGTTGAAACACAGGCATTTTCTAACCTAGTTTTTTTGTGACTACTTATATATTAAATAGTCAAATTGTTGCTGATTAAGGAAAGAGTTGTGGTCTGTGGCTGTGAAATGAGCAGCATACTGGTCCCCAAGATGCTGAACTAAAGACTCTGACCTCATTCACCCAGTAATGAGCCAACATCACAGAAAAGGTTTGCACATCGACAATTCCAAAGAAAAAAGCTGGCTGCAACCTCTGTCACTGAAAGAACACAAACCTACATGAATACACAGCATCATTATTTTACCAGTAAAGAACTTGAGGCTAAACTACTACATTCATGTCACCAGGCAATGGGTGGTAGATGCCCTTGAAAAGCATAACCCTCCCTACCACATTCATGTCTGTCCTTTAGCCTGGAGAAATCAGAGATAAAAATCTCATCCAGAAGTTCCAGCCATGAAATTAAAAGACCATTGCTCCTTGGAAAAAAAGCTATGGCCAAGCCAGACAGTATATTAAAAAACAGAGACATCACTTTGCCAACAAAGGTCCATCTAGTCAAAGCTATGGTTTTTCCAGTAGTCATGTACGGATGTGAGAGTTGGCCTATAGAGGAAACTGAGCACTGAAGAGATGATGCTTTTGAACTGTAGTGTTGGAGAAGACTCTTGAGAGTCCCTTGGCCTACAAAAAGACGAAACCAGTCCATCCTAAAGGGATTCAGTCCTGAATATTCATTGGAAGAACTGATGCTGAAGCTGAAACTCCAATACTTGGGCCACCTAATGTGAAGAACTGACTCATGGAAAAGACCCTGATGCTGGGAAAGATTGGAGACAGGAGGAGAAGAGGATGACAGAGGATGAGTTGGTTGGATGGAATCACTGACTCGATGGGCTTGAGTTTGAGCAAGCTCCAGGAATTGGTGATGGACAGGAAAGCCTGGTATGCTGCCGTCCATGGGGTCACAGAGTTGGACATGGCTGAGAGACTGAACTGAACTGAACTGAGATTCTACCCAGATTGTTTCTAAGTGGCAGTTTTGAAGGACTTGCTCTTTAAAAAATATATTTTGTATTGGGATATACCTGATTACCGGAGAAGGCAATGGCACCCCACTCCAGTACTCTTGCCTGGAAAATCCCATGGACGGAGGAGCCTGGTAGGCTTCAGTCCATGCGGTCGCTAAGAGTCAGACAGGACTGAACGACTTCACTTTGATTTTTCGCTTTCATGCATTGGAGAAGGAAATGGCAACCCACTCCAGTATTCTTGCCTGGAGAATCTCAGGGAACGGGAGCCTGATGGGCTGCCGTCTATGGAGTCGCACAGAGTCGGACATGACTGAAGCGACTTAGCATCAGCGGTAGCATACCTGATTACCTGATAAACAAACAATGTTGTGACAATGTCAGGTGAACAGTGAAGGGACACAGCTGTTTATACACATGTATCCATTCTTCCCCAAACTCTCCTTCCATCCAGGCCACCACACAACACTGAGCAGAACTCCATATGCTGAACAATAAGTCCTTATTGGTTATACCTTTTAAACATAGCAGTGTGTATATGTTATGTTTATGTATATGTATATGTTTGTATATCCCAAACTCCCCAACTATCTCTTCCCCACACCCTCCCCCCTCCAGCAACCATAAAGTCATTGGAGAGCTTGCTCCTGTCTAAACATTTCTAAAATTGTCTCCTGGCAATTTTTTCTCAGCTCTTTGAAAAAGAGTTGTGGTCACATTCTGTTTTTGCTGAAAGAGTGCTCTCCTCTTCAATGTGGAATACTCCATTGAAAATACATTTCCCCTTTGTGAATCTTGTGGTAGTACTGCAACAAGAGCAAAACTGGTCTGAGACACATGAACTTGAGGCAGGAAACCTCAGAACACACAGTGGTGCCCATGTGCCTTTTAATTCTTTCAATGTGTAGTAGACCAGACGGCCTGTGGTCTCTGGTGATTGTGAAAGATTCTGAAAACTGGATTGGCATTCTGGGAACAGATGTCATACATGCAAAAGTTGGAGGTGCATAGTATAAGGAAGAGGTGAGCCAAATTCCTTCCATTTTTATTCTCCTTTGAGCATAAACCAAAAATATCAACTTTGTAAGTGGGAAATGATGAAAAATCATAGTCCTCAGAGAAGTGGTTGGGGAAAAGGAGGGCAGATCTGTAAAATAAAATCAACCTTGAGAAAGCAAAATAACTCCAATGAAATGAAAGAAACTGATCTAAGAGACATAATAAAAATATACTATAAATATAAAATATTTATAACAGAATACCACACAGTCCTTTTCTAACTCAGGGTAGAGAGACATCTTTAAAGAGACAAACTCCAGAATAAACCTGAGTCATCAGCAAAGCTCTCAACAAATGAATGGCTTCTTTCAAAGACCTAGGATGAGTGAGCTCAACTGTAACCAGCAACTGAGAGGAAAGCTGTCGAGCTAAGTGCAAAGATGCAGACCTTTTCATGCTGGAAGTTCTAGGTACTGTTCATCCCTGCTCAGGTGGCAGTGAGGTGAAAGGACTAGTGGGAGACTTTGAAGTCTTGGCTTGCTATTACTACAAATCCCTTTTCTTTTCCAATGTTGCAGTAACTATGAAGAGAAAGAGACCCGCTGTGAGACACCTGGCAGTTGGGAAGTCCCATCTGAAAATCAGGAGTGAGCTTTGGACGGAAACGAGGCATGTAACCCCACCGTGTTGTTCCCATGTTATGGTTGACTTAAGACCCCACAGGCATCATTTCTAATTCAACTGGACGTACAGTTGGACTTTTACTTTAGTGTTTAAAAAAGGGTCATTCATTATACTTTCAGATTGGTGTCACTTTTACTAACTGCGTTTCAACCTCTGTGTTTGAAACTTGGAGGCAATTGAAAATATTTTGTCACCTATCTCCATGTGTGTGTGCTTAGTCACTCAGTCATGTCTGACTCTGCGACCCCGTGGACTGTAGCCCACCAGGGTTCTCTGTCCATGGATTTCCTAGATAAGAATACTGGAGTGGGTTGCCATTTACTCCTCCAGGGGATCTTCCCAACCCAGGGACTGAAACTGAATCTCCTGTGTCTCTTGGATTGCTGGTGTATTCTTTATCCTCTAAGCCGTTGGGTAAGCCCCTATCTCCATAAGCCACTCAAATGTAGCCAGTTTTATTGGAGTTAGGCTTTTATTTTTATCTTTGCAGAGGGCTTAAGAGGCAAATGGAAGGACTCTTGTTTAACCTGCTCAGTGCAGGCTTCTTCTTATCTTTCATAAGTAAACCACCAGCCTCTTTCTGAAAATCACCAGAGATGTGAGCTCACCTCTGCCAAAGAAAGTCCAATTCATTGTTGGGTAACTTTCTGGTTCAATGCATTTCCTTGCATTTCACTGATATTTACTTCCTTAGTGTTGCCCCACTGAGCAAGGCCAGTTTCTTCCTCTCATGATGGCCCTCAGATAGGAAAGACAGTTCTCATCTTTTGAACACCCTGTGAGCTATTTATAGCCTAGGCAAGTGGTCCTTTTCCTGAGATTCTGGCCACATCTGCCATGCTGGTCTTCAAGTTGTCAGTCTTATCAGCGGTAGCATACCTGATTACCTGATAAACAAACAATGTTGTGACAATGTCAGGTGAACAGTGAAGGGACACAGCTGTTTATACACATGTATCCATTCTTCCCCAAACTCTCCTTCCATCCAGGCCACCACACAACACTGAGCAGAACTCCATATGCTGAACAATAAGTCCTTATTGGTTATACCTTTTAAACATAGCAGTGTGTATATGTTATGTTTATGTATATGTATATGTTTGTATATCCCAAACTCCCCAACTATCTCTTCCCCACACCCTCCCCCCTCCAGCAACCATAAAGTCATTGGAGAGCTTGCTCCTGTCTAAACATTTCTAAAATTGTCTCCTGGCAATTTTTTCTCAGCTCTTTGAAAAAGAGTTGTGGTCACATTCTGTTTTTGCTGAAAGAGTGCTCTCCTCTTCAATGTGGAATACTCCATTGAAAATACATTTCCCCTTTGTGAATCTTGTGGTAGTACTGCAACAAGAGCAAAACTGGTCTGAGACACATGAACTTGAGGCAGGAAACCTCAGAACACACAGTGGTGCCCATGTGCCTTTTAATTCTTTCAATGTGTAGTAGACCAGACGGCCTGTGGTCTCATGTGATTGTGAAAGATTCTGAAAACTGGATTGGCATTCTGGGAACAGATGTCATACATGCAAAAGTTGGAGGTGCATAGTATAAGGAAGAGGTGAGCCAAATTCCTTCCATTTTTATTCTCCTTTGAGCATAAACCAAAAATATCAACTTTGTAAGTGGGAAATGATGAAAAATCATAGTCCTCAGAGAAGTGGTTGGGGAAAAGGAGGGCAGATCTGTAAAATAAAATCAACCTTGAGAAAGCAAAATAACTCCAATGAAATGAAAGAAACTGATCTAAGAGACATAATAAAAATATACTATAAATATAAAATATTTATAACAGAATACCACACAGTCCTTTTCTAACTCAGGGTAGAGGACATCTTTAAAGAGACAAACTCCAGAATAAACCTGAGTCATCAGCAAAGCTCTCAACAAATGAATGGCTTCTTTCAAAGACCTAGGATGAGTGAGCTCAACTGTAACCAGCAACTGAGAGGAAAGCTGTCGAGCTAAGTGCAAAGATGCAGACCTTTTCATGCTGGAAGTTCTAGGTACTGTTCATCCCTGCTCAGGTGGCAGTGAGGTGAAAGGACTAGTGGGAGACTTTGAAGTCTTGGCTTGCTATTACTACAAATCCCTTTTCTTTTCCAATGTTGCAGTAACTATGAAGAGAAAGAGACCCGCTGTGAGACACCTGGCAGTTGGGAAGTCCCATCTGAAAATCAGGAGTGAGCTTTGGACGGAAACGAGGCATGTAACCCCACCGTGTTGTTCCCATGTTATGGTTGACTTAAGACCCCACAGGCATCATTTCTAATTCAACTGGACGTACAGTTGGACTTTTACTTTAGTGTTTAAAAAAGGGTCATTCATTATACTTTCAGATTGGTGTCACTTTTACTAACTGCGTTTCAACCTCTGTGTTTGAAACTTGGAGGCAATTGAAAATATTTTGTCACCTATCTCCATGTGTGTGTGCTTAGTCACTCAGTCATGTCTGACTCTGCGACCCCGTGGACTGTAGCCCACCAGGGTTCTCTGTCCATGGATTTCCTAGATAAGAATACTGGAGTGGGTTGCCATTTACTCCTCCAGGGGATCTTCCCAACCCAGGGACTGAAACTGAATCTCCTGTGTCTCTTGGATTGCTGGTGTATTCTTTATCCTCTAAGCCGTTGGGTAAGCCCCTATCTCCATAAGCCACTCAAATGTAGCCAGTTTTATTGGAGTTAGGCTTTTATTTTTATCTTTGCAGAGGGCTTAAGAGGCAAATGGAAGGACTCTTGTTTAACCTGCTCAGTGCAGGCTTCTTCTTATCTTTCATAAGTAAACCACCAGCCTCTTTCTGAAAATCACCAGAGATGTGAGCTCACCTCTGCCAAAGAAAGTCCAATTCATTGTTGGGTAACTTTCTGGTTCAATGCATTTCCTTGCATTTCACTGATATTTACTTCCTTAGTGTTGCCCCACTGAGCAAGGCCAGTTTCTTCCTCTCATGATGGCCCTCAGATAGGAAAGACAGTTCTCATCTTTTGAACACCCTGTGAGCTATTTATAGCCTAGGCAAGTGGTCCTTTTCCTGAGATTCTGGCCACATCTGCCATGCTGGTCTTCAAGTTGTCAGTCTTCCTGCAGTTAAAGTCTTGCACTTTGCTTCTGGGCTTCCCTGGTAGCTCAGCTGGTAAAGAATCCACTTCTAGATTTATCCAAAAGCAGCTTTACTTTTATCAATCACTTGTTGAAAAATAAGCACAGGGTCCCTGTTCTATTAAAACCAATTTCAAGCCAAGGTTTTTTTCCCAGCCAGCCCTCATTTGTCTATAAAACCTCATGACTCTGTCTCTCAACGAGGTTATTCTGCTCTGGTGAGGCCAGCCTGAGCAGTGGTTCCCCAACTCTGCCATCTGTGCTTCTGACCTGAGGCTTCCTGTTGGTTCATTATCCAGCAAGCTTCGAATTGGCTTCTCCCAGATAAGCGACTGAACTGAACTGAACTCAACTGAGATCATAATACTGTGTGGCCTTAAGGTTTTACCTTTTCTGTAAACCTCATCCTGGACAACACTGGTTTACAACAATTGTGGCTGTATTTTGAATTCTTTCTTGTAAGTGAACATCTCAGATAAGGTCCTATGGGAAACACATTTTGAAATGGAGATTTGTGTATAGGAAGTTTATGGGGAATATTCTTAGACTGGGAGGAAGTAAGGGTGGAAAGATCAGACAGAGGGAAAATTTGAACTGTGATGCAGTGTCAACAGAGGCTTCAGCCAAATCATGGAGCTGGTGTGGGCCTGCCCCCCTTCCAAGGCATGGGCAGCCTTTTCTTTTTCTGTCTGGACCAGTCAGTGAATGTAAACTGTCCCAGGAAGAATCATAAGCCAAGCAGACAGCTTCATTCTGCTGAGAACAATTTCTGGGAAGTGATTTCTGAGTCCTCAAGAAGCAACACTCCAGGAACTGGGAAATGAGTGCCCCAGCCCTGAGGCAGAATTTAGGTGACAATCCATAGCATCTCTGCTGCTGCTGCTGCTAAGTCACTTCAGTCGTGTCCGACTCTGTGCGACCCCATAGACGGCAGCTCACCAGGTTCCGCCGTCACTGGAATTCTCCAGGCAAGAAGACTGGAGTGGGTTGCCATTTCCTTCTCCAATGCATGAAAGTGAAAGGTGAAAGTGAAGTCTCTCCGTCGCGACCCCATGGACTGTAGCCCACCAGGCTCCTCTGTCCATGGGATTTTCCAGGCAAGAGTACTGGAGTGGGGCGCCATCGCCTTCTCCAAACATCTCTGCAATGTACAATTAATAACATCCTAGTTTGCACTTGCCCAGACACACGTGAGTTGAGGTGACTGCAAAGTATCCCCTGGTAAGAACCACTGTTTAGCTCTTTGGAGGTGGCTCTTGGGGCCTAGGATTGGGATGTTCATTATAACTTAACATAGCAGCACCTTCTGAAAGGGGACTGGCGAAAATGGCCATAATAGCTAAAGTGAGTTAAAAATGTCATTAATATTGTATGCAGTGTGGATTAACTTTTTGCCTTAAAAATTAGGAAATTTCTATAACTTGATTGTAAGAAAAAATATGTGAATAAAATTCAATAGATTCCAGACTTTGGAGAGTTAGTTCATTTAATTTTATTGATAGTATTACTATGTATATTTATTGACAAACTACATACAGAAAAATACACAGATCCTAAGGGCACAGCTTGATAAACTTGAGTGAATGCACTCCTCTATCCACTCCAGTATTCTTGCCTGGGAAATTCCACAGACAGAGGAGTCTGGTGAACTACAGTCCATGTGTGCATGTTAAGTCGCTTCAGTTGTGTCCAACTCTTTTCAACCTTATAGACTGTACTGTGCCAGGCTCCTCTGTCCATAGATTCTCTAGGTAAGAATACTGGAGTGGGTTGCCAGCCCTCCTCCATGGGATCTTCCCGACCCAGGGATCAAACCTGTGTCTCCTGTGGCTCCTGCATGCTGCTAAGTCACTTCAGTCGTGTCCGACTCTGTGTGACCCCATAGACGGCAGCCCATCAGGCTCCCCTGTCCCTGGGATTCTCCAGGCAAGAATACTGGAGTGGGTTGCCATTTCCTTCTCCAATGCATGAAAGCGAAAAGTGAAAGTGAAGTCGTTCAGTCATGTCCAACTCTTCACAACCCCATGGACTGCAGCCTACCAGGCTCCTCTGTCTATGGGAGTTTCCAGGCAAGAGTACTGGAGTGGGGTGCCATTGCCTTCTCCATGGCTCCTGCATAGCAGGCAGAATCTTTGCCCCGGAGCCACCAGGGAAGCCCAAACCACAGTCCACGGGGTCACAAAAAAAATTGGACATGACTTAGCAAGTAAACAACCCAGTGCCATATCATGAAAAACATGTTTACCATTGAGCAGAAGTCCCCAAGTGACCCCTGTAGTCCCCATCCACTGAGAAGGAGAACCTCTATCAACCTCACCATGGTTAGTAAACTTGCTCTTGATGCTTTTATAAATGGATTGTATAGCCTATAATCTTCAGTGGCTGGCTTTGTTTTCTCTATGTTATGTTTGTGAGAGTCATCTGTGTAATTGATATCCATTCATTCTTACTATTGTATAGCATTCCATTATAAATATACCAGTTTGTTACCAACCAGGGTTCTTGGACTCTTTAATCAATAGGAATTGATAAGAAGCTAGACAAGAAATTTAGGCAAGACTTTACTGGAACTGGTGCTCAACCAAAGGGGAGGAAATACAAGTAACAGTTACCCTTGTTCACTCCTTGAGTTGGGGAAAGAGGTCAGCTGGTCCCTTACATGGGACGTTGGGTAGGGATGTGTTCAGGGATTGGGCTAGAGGGGTGGCTTAGATGGTTCACTCACCCCTTTGGTGGTGGTGTATGCAGGGGGCAATGTGCAGTACCCTGCTTTTGCTCCTGACTCCTTAGAAGTAGCAACTGGAGTTTTGGTCTTTTTTATAGCTTGTTCATAATTTGCCCCAGCTGGGCATACACACAGTTGTTTTTGTCCTTTATAGTCTCTTCGTATTCTGGTACTCAAGATGTTTGTGAAGGTGCCAGCACACAGCAATGGGTCCCAGGTCCCAGTCTGTCTCACATCCATTCTACAACACCTGGACATTTGGTTGTTTCCAGTTTGGGGTTCTTTTGAATAATGAAGTTATGCACATTCTTGTACCTATGTTTCAGTGAAGAACACATCTTCTGTTGGCCTTTTATCTAGGAATAGAACTGCTGAACTCTAGGAATACATATGATTGGTTTTCATAGATATTGCCAGTTGTCCAAAGTGGTTGTATCAATTTGTAACCGACCAGCAGTGTATGTGAGTTCTAATTGCTTCACATCCTTGCCTTGTACTTCTATACGTTTCTTTCATTTTGGTTAGTCTGATGGATGGTCATGGTTTTAATTTGAATTTTCCTGATAACTAATGAAGCTGAAGCATTCCTTTAATGTTTATTGGACATTGCACCAAAAGATTGCTGAAGTCTTCTGCCCCCTTTTTTAATTGGGTTGTCTGGACAAAGGATTCTTTGTGGTGTGACATCGAGAATATATACTTATTAACCTGTAAAGATGCCCATGATAGAGTAAGAGGAAAGCAAGGATTATAATGGTTATAATGCAACTGATTTAGTAAATCATATTTTTAATTTGGGCTTCTCAGGTGGCACAGTGGTAAAGATCTACCGGCTAATACAGGGGATGCAGGAAACACGGGTTTAGTCCTTGGGTTGGGAAGAGCCCCTGGAGGAGGAAATAGCAGCCCACTCCAGTACTCTTGCTGAGGAAATCCCACGGACAGAGGAGAATATTGAGCTACAGTCCATAGGGTTGCAAAGAGTTGGACATGACTGAGCACACACACATTTTAAACTTACAATTATATAAACTTGAAGGATAATACACTAAATTATAAACCACAGCTCACTCTGGTTGGGAAGATTACAGATAATTTTAACTCTCTACAGCTACCCTTATTCGTTATTGTCTAAATTTGTTTCAATAACAAACATGGATTACTTGTATCATCTGGGAAAAACAACAAAGCTATTTTCATTGGGAAACAAATAATCAAACCCAAAGAGGAAACAAAAGATTGTCAGCATGTGCTGGTTGGCTTAGCCATCAAACCTCTTTCCATCTGGGCCATTTAGAAGCACTGAGGGAAAGTGTCCTTTCTGACATGCTTTGAAAGTTTGGGTTAGAAGAAGAGAGTGAAAAGTGAAGGATAGTTTTCCCTGCCTAATAGCCATGTGCTCCCTGGCCCCCGCTGAGCCCAGGAGATGATCCTGCCATAAAGACTGGCTAATTACTTAAATTGCCTTTCTTAGTGGGAGTAAACCTTCCCAGCACCAGTGACTAAATGTATTTGGTCTGATTGCTGGAGTCCCTGCTGTTAGCTGGGATGAGGAAAGCACATTATTACACAGTTTAAGGGTAATGTCTTTGTTTACATTTTGCAAGGCAAACAGGGTTACTTCCAATCTTTCCATCCAGAGTTCTACAAAAACCAGGAATGGAAACATGTGATTCTGCCTCCCTCCCTATCTTGTCCATTTCATTATGTTTGGCCCTACTAACCCATAAACTAAAAATTTAATGTCAAACCAACCCACCCACTAGTACACAGCTTTAAAAAAATTTTAAAGCAATTTCAAATTTATAAAAAAAGCTACAGGACTTCCCTGGTGGTCCAGTGGTTGAGCATCCGCCTTCCAATGCAGGGATGTGGGTTCAGTCCCTGGTGGGGGAACTATGATCCCACATGCCATGGAGCAACGAAGCCCATGCATCCCAACTAGAGAAAGCCTTCATGCCCCCACAAAGACCCAGCAAAGCTAACAACAACAACAACAACAACAACAACAAGTTGCAAGTAATAGTACAAAGTTGTTTTTCATTTTTTCCTCTCAACAATTTGAGAATAAGTCACCCACAAGATTCTCCATCATTCCGAATATTTTGGTGAATGCTGAGAAGGGCCTCCTCCCACATAACCATGATATACACATTAAAACTGGGAAATTAACGCTGACATCTTACCACCATCCAAATTCAGGTTTTTTCAGTTGTTCCAATAACGTCCTTTATAGCCAAAAGCTGTGGTCAGAGAGGTACACGTTACATTTATCACTGGGTTTCTGAGGACTATGCTGAAAACCTGCACCTCTTTAAGAGCTGAGCAACTATTGGCCAGGTCTCTCTCCCCTTCCCCTGTCACCCACCCTTCTCCCCTCCTCCCAGGAGAGAGGCCACAGGCTAAACACTGGGCTCAGGCTCTGGAGGGGTAAAGACACGTGAAGAGGAGCATGTTGCTGTCCCAGCAAACAAGATCAGGCTCTGCATGGGAACTGGGGTCGAGACAGGGGTGAGGTGTCAGAGAATCCTCTTGGGGCAGGGACAACACCCAGCGAATATCAGCTTGCTGCTGCTGCTGCTAAGTCGCTTCAGTCAGCTTAGCCTCACATAAAATTCCCCATCTCCACTGCTTTCTCTTCTCTATACACTGTAGTTCCCCCTTATCCACAGGAGATAGTTCTAAGACCCCCACTGGATGTGGAAACCACGGATAGGGCTGAACCCTACATATGCTGTTTTTCCCTATAATAACAGGCAGGTAGCGTTTACACCCTCTGTTCGGGGGACAAAATTTCACCTCCAGCTGGGACACCACAGGACTGTAGGAGACTTCATTATGTTACTCAGAAAAGCGCCGTACTTTAAAACCTCTGGATTGTTTGTTTCTGGAATTTTCTATGTAATGTTGACTGCAGGTAACTGAAACTGCAGAAAGCTTAACCACAGATGAGGATGGACTACCGGCTTCAACTGTTGTCTCTCCTTCCCCTGACCCTACTGGGTTCACCTCAGCTTTTTATTTTTACAGACTTTCCCACCATTTTACTAAATTCCTCTGGTTTCTTTGAAACTTTCTTCCCTAAGAAAACCAGGGAACTCTTCAAAGTTGTCTATGGAAAGGTGGGAAGGTGACCCCATGGACTGCAGCCTACCAGGCTCCTCCGTCCATGGGATTTTCCAGGCAAGAGTACTGGAGTGGGGTGCCATTGCCTTCTCCCCATTGCTCTCTATGGCTTTTTAAAATATAGTCTTTATTTTTTAAAGTTACATTAAAGTCTTGCCTGCATGTCAGTCACTCAATCATGTCTGACTCTCTGCGACCAGTGAACTGTCACACTCTAGGTTCCTCTGTCCCTGGGATTCTCCAGGCAAGAATACTGGAGTGGGTTGCCATTTCCTTCTCCAGGAGATCTTCCTGACCCAGGGATCAAATCTGTATCTCCTGCATTGGCAGGTGGATTCTTTACCACTGAACCACCTGGGAGTCCCAGTTAATATAAGACAATACATAATAACAACCAAACTAGACTAAAACCAGACATCCTACCTGTTAATAAGTCTACTTTAAGGAGGGAATAAAAAGGGCAAAATCTATCATGTTTTCTATCTTTATTTTATAAAAATACTGCAGTCTTGATGGATTGTTGCCCGTGTTTCTTTGAGAGTTGACCACCAATGCATCTTTCTGGGGAGAAGGCAATGGCACCCCACTCCAGTACTCTTGCCTGGAAAATCCCATGGATGGAGGAGCCTGGTAGGCTGCAGTCCATGGGGTCACTAAGAGTCGGACACGACTGAACAACTTCACTTTCACTTTTCACTTTCATGCATGGAGAAGGAAATGGCAACCCCCCACTCCAGTGTTTTTGCCTGGAGAATCCCATGGATGAAGGAGCCTGGTGGGCTACCATCTATGGGGTTGCACAGAGTCAGACACAACTGAAGTGACTTAGCAACAGCAGCAGCATCTCTCTGGCAGGTGAGTCTCACTCATGAAGACATAGAAAAGATTTTTCTCTCTCTTTTTTCAAACTGTGCCAGGCAGCATGTGGTATCTTAGCTCTCTGAGTGGGATGGAACCCATGCCCTCTGCTTTGGAAGCACAGAATCTTAACCACTGGACCACCAGAGAAATCCCCTATTTTTTTCTTTTAAATTCCTTCTAACTCTTCCTCTTCAGGCTCCTTGGGGATGGGTGTGCTATACAAAGTTCTGTCCTGTCCCACTTGCTGTCAATTTTCCTATGATCTCTTTCAATCCCATGACTTCAACCCTGTGCATGATTTCCAAATCTATATCCTTAAAACTGACATCTCTCTGAGCTCAGGGTTACACTTCTAATTGCCGTCAGACTCAACCAAACTTCTTAGTGATGTTTTTTACCCTGAGAAAAACTCAGCCTACCAACTTCAAATAAGTTATTTTATCTTTCTGCATTAATTCCCACATCACTTCTTTCTTCAGCATTTAATAAACGTATATTACCTTTTCTGTTTCTATCCTAGTGCATTTAAAACTTTTTTTTAATTCATTGTAAGGTTTTCTTGAGATACAGTTCACATGCAAAAAATTCAACCAGGTATACTGTTCAATTATTTTTGCAAATGGAGACAGTCATGCAACTATCTAGTTTTAAGACATTTCCATCAACTCAAAAAGTTCCCTTGTATCCATTTGCAGTTATTTCTCACTGTAACCTCAGACTCAGGCAAGCAGTGATCAGCTTTAGTTCTATAGATTTGCCTTTTCTAGAAATGTCGTATAAATGGAACCATACAATATGTTGTCTTTTGTGTCTGGCTGTTTCCATATAGGATAATGACTTTGAGGTTAATCCATGTTGCAGTATCAGTAGATTGTTCTTTTCTGGTGCTAACTAGCATTTCACTTGGAGAAGGCAATGGCACCATACTCCAGTACTCTTGCCTGGAAAATCCCATGGATTGAGGAGCCTGGAAGGCTGCAGTCCATGGGGTCACTGAGGGTTGGACATGACTGAGCGACTTCACTTTCACACATTGGAGAAGGAAATGGCAACCCACTCCAGTGTTCTTGCCTGGAGAATCCTAGGGACAGGAGAACCTGGTGGGCTGCCGTCTATGGGGCTGTACCGAGTTGGACATGATTGAAGCGACTTAGCAGCAGCAGCAGCATTTCACTATACAGATAGGCCACACTTAGTGTATCTATTTGCCAGCTGATGGACATTTGGGTTATTTCCTGTTTTTGCTTGTTGTGAATAATGCTACTTTGAATAGTCACATGTAAGTCTTCCTGTAGACATATGCTTGCCTTTGTTCCTTTTCAGTAGATATTTAGAAATGTAATTGCTATATTATTTATAAAGTGTATCTTCAACTTTTTAAGAACTTTTCCAACCATTCCCCTAAGTGTACCATTGTAGAATCTTGCAACACTTGATGTTGTCACTCTTGACTGTAGCGGTTGTCATAAGTGGGTAGTAGTAGTATCTTCTTGTGATTTTAATTTGCATTTTCCTAATGAGTAATGATATTGAGCCATTCATATATTTTCTTGGGTGATACGTCTACTAAAGTCATTTGCATATTTTAAAATTGCCTTCTAATTATTGAAATGTAAGAGTTTTTTGCTTGATCTGGATACAGATCCTTTATCAGATACATGATTTACAGATATACTTCCTGTGTTTTGTCTTTTTGTTTCCTTGTTGATACCTTTTGAAGAGTGAAAGCTCTAAATTTTGTTGAAGTGCAATTTGTCAGTATTTTCTTTTATGAATCATGTTTTGGTGTCAATTCTAAGAGTTTTATGCATAACCCAAGACCACAAAAATTTTATCCTGTGCTTTCTTTTAGCATTTTATGCTTTGACCTCTACACTGAAGCCTATGAGCTGTCTATTAATTCCTGTGTCCCCTGTGAGGTAAGGACTAAATTTATTATTTATAATTGCACATGCCTATGCATTATTTAGCACTGTTTATTGAGAAAAGCTATCTCGTCTACAGCAAATTGTCTTGGCATCTTTCTTTTTTGGAAACTAAATTGTAGGGTGATATTTCTGTACTCTTTATTCTGTTTCATTGATTAATATATCCATCTTTATACCAGTACTATTTGATTGGTAATTTCATAATAAGTTTTGATATGAGGTAATATGAATCTTTTAATTTTGTTTTTCTTATTCAAACTTCTATTGGCATGTCCAGATCCTTGTATTTTCATATACAGTTTAGGATCAATTTACTAGTTTCTGTAAAAACAGCCCTGGTCTATTTGGATAAGGATTGCATTTGAACATACAAATCAATTTGGGCAGAACTACCATCTTAAAAATACTATTTTCCAACCTGTGAATATGATGTGTCTCCAATTATTGAAATCTTTTAAAGGCATTGTTTTTAAGTTCTCAGTGTATGGGTCTTACCCTTATTTTGTTAGTCTTTTGCTTATTTTTAGTATTTTTGCTTGTTTGCTTATTTGTTACTATTATTTCTTGCTCAAACCTATTCCTGGGTAAAGGCTTCAGTAGCTTTTTAAATAGAAGGTGGTAAGAACAGACATCCCTGATCTTGATCCGGGGGCAGTGGCAGGAAGACTTCACACTTTCACCATTAAGTATAACACAGTAGTAGGATTTTTTAGAAGCTCTTTGTCAGGTTTAAGAATTTCTGAATTCTGTCTAATTTGTGGAAATTTCTTTTGTTTGCTTGTATTTTAATCATGAATGGGTGTTGAATCTTGCCAAATGTTTTTCCTATAGCTGCTGAGATGATCATGTGCTTTTTTTTGATTCATCAATTTTATTAAACTGCTATATAATATTAATTGATTTTTAGATGTTAAACCAACCTTATTCTCCTGAGGTAATCCTCACTTGGTCATGTGTATAATTAAAATATATGTACTGTCTCTTATACACATCTAGATGTGTATAAGAGACAGGTGGGAAGGTGACCCCATGGACTGCAGCCTACCAGGCTCCTCCGTCCATGGGATTTTCCAGGCAAGAGTACTGGAGAAGCTTTTTAAATAGAAGGTGGTAAGAACAGACATCCCTGATCTTGATCCGGGGGCAGTGGCAGGAAGACTTCACACTTTCACCATTAAGTATAACACAGTAGTAGGATTTTTTAGAAGCTCTTTGTCAGGTTTAAGAATTTCTGAATTCTGTCTAATTTGTGGAAATTTCTTTTGTTTGCTTGTATTTTAATCATGAATGGGTGTTGAATCTTGCCAAATGTTTTTCCTATAGCTGCTGAGATGATCATGTGCTTTTTTTTGATTCATCAATTTTATTAAACTGCTATATAATATTAATTGATTTTTAGATGTTAAACCAACCTTATTCTCCTGAGGTAATCCTCACTTGGTCATGTGTATAATTAAAATATATGTATCTATGTATTTAGTTTCCTAATACTCTTTTTATAACTTTTGTATCAATAGATTCCTGGTGATTTGATCCTTTTCTCATTATGTTATATACCTCTTTGTCTCTAGTAGTATTTTTTGTCTTAAATTCTATTTTTTCTGATATTAATGTTGGTATTTGCAATAATTTTTCATAGTATATATGTTTTTCCCATTTTTTTCATTCAATCTATTTGTGACTTTGAATCTAAAGCTCTTGAAGACAGTGTACAGTTGGAATTTGCTTTTTTTTAAGCTATGTTGATGATTGCCTTTTGGTTTAAAGTGTTCAATTCATGCACACTTAATATAATTTTTGATTCACTCAGATTTATATATCCTATTTTGCTTTCTGTTTGTCATGTATATTTTGTTCTTCTGTTCCTCTTTGGCAGCCTTCTTCTGTGTTCAATTCAGTCACTCAGTGGTGTCAGACTCTTTGAGACCCCATGAGTCAGAGCACGCCAGGCCTCCCTGTCCATCACCAACTCCCTGAGTTCACTCAGACTCACGTCCATTGAGTCAGTGACACCATCCAGCCATCTCATCTTCTGTTGTCCCCTTCTCCTCCTGCCCCCAATCCCTCCCAGCATCAGAGTCTTTTCCAGTGAGTCAACTCTTTGCATGAGGTGGCCAAAGTATAGGAGCTTCAGCTTTAGCATCATTCTTTGCAAAGAAATCCCAGGGCTAATCTCCTTCAGAATGGATTGGTTGGATCTTCTTGCAGTCCAAGGGACTCTCAAGTGTCTTCTCCAACACCACACTTCAAAAGCATCAATTCTCTGGTGCTCAGCCTTCTTCACAGTCCAACTCTCACATCCATACATGACCACAGGAAAAACCATAGCCTTGACTAGACAGACCTTAGTCGGCAAAGTAATGTCTCTGGTTTTGAATATGCTATCTAGATTGGTCATAACTTTCCTTCCAAGGAGTAAGCATCTTTTAATTTCATGGCTGCAATCACCATCTGCAGTGATTTTGGAGCCCCCCA
>SJYC01059378.1:0-12330 GCA_006408675.1 Madoqua kirkii
CATGACCACTGGAAAAACCATAGCCTTGACTAGATGGACCTTTGTTGGCAAAGTAATGTCTCTGTTTTTGAATATGCTATCTAGGTTGGTCATAACTTTCCTTCCAAGGAGTAAGCATCTTTTAATTTCATGGCTGCAATCACCATCTGCAGTGATTTTGGAGCCCCCCAAAATAAAGTCTGACACTGTTTCCACTGTTTCCCCATCTATTTCCCATGAAGTGATGGGACCAGATGCCATGATCTTAGTTTTCTGAATGTTGAATAGACATTTCTAATACCACTTCATACCTACTAAGAAGACGATAATCAAGAAGATAGATAGTAAGTGTTGGCAGTGTTGTAGAGAAACTGGAACCCTCATGTACTGCTGGTGGGAATGCAGCCAGCTTGGAAAAGTCTGACTGTTCTTCAAAAGATTGAACATGTACTTAACACATAACCCAACAATTCCACTTCTAAATATATGCCCAAGAGAAATGAAAATATGTCCTTGCAAAAGCTTGTACATCTATGTTCACAGCAGCATTGTTCATAAAGGCCAAAAAGTGAGAACCCAAATGTCCATCAACTGATGAATGGATAACTAAAACATGGTCCACCCACACAACGCACTATGATTTAGCAGTAAAAAGAAATATAGTACTGATACATGGGACAATATGCATGAACACTGAGCTAAGTCAAAAAAGCCAGTCACAATATACCACATACCATATGATTCCTTTTGTAAGAAATATCTACAATAGACAAATCTATAGAGACAGAAAGCCAATTAGTGGTGGCCTAGGGCTGGGAGGGTTGAGAGAAAATTATAATGACTGCTAATGAGCATGGGATTTCTTTTGGGGAGATGAACTGTTCTAAACTTGATTGTGGTGGCAGTTGCACAATTCTGTCACTATGTTAAAACCACTGAATTGTATGCCTTTTTTTTCTTTTTTTTTTGACTACACCACATAGCTTATCAGATCTTAGTTCCCCAACCAGGGATCAAACTCATGCTTCCTGCAGTGGGAAGCACAGAATCCTAACCACTGGACTGACAGGCACTTTAAATGGGTGAGTTATATTTCGATAAATTTGTCAAAAAACAATAGCGAGTGCCAGAAATAACTGGAAGCAGGAATGGAGCAAGGAAAAGAGAAGTGGGAGAGAGAAGGCAGCTTGAGTGAGCATTTGTAGAAGCTTAGTTGTGAATAAGAAGTGAAGGAGATGTGAAAGCGTTTTTCTTTGCTGGCAAGAAAAGAGGGAGACTACTGGGGGGCGGGGTCCCCTAAAGAGGACAAAGTTAAAGATCTAGAAGAAGGAAGACTGGTAGAGGTAGGCTGCCAAGAACAAGAAGGCATGGACTCCAGAGCCCACGAGTAGGACCTCAATTATGAAAAGAGGTGAGAACTTTCTCCACAGAACCAGAAGGAAGGAAGAGTCGGATGCAGAACTCAGCAATGCACCAAGAGCTCTGGGACTGGGCAAACTATTTACATGACTTTAATTCCAGAAACTACAAATAATCCCTGCCACTCCATCTCCACACTGTTCTCCATAGTGGCTGTGCTAGTTTGCATTCCCACCAACAGTGTAAGAGGGTTCCCTTTTCTCCGCACCCTCTCCAGCATTTATTGTTTGTAGACTTTTTGATACCAGCCATTCTGACTGGCGTGAAATGGTACCTCACTGTGGTTTTGATTTGCATTTCTCTGATAATGAGTGACGTTGAGTATCTTTTCAAGTGCTTGTTAGCCATCTGTATATCTTCTTTGGAGAAATGTCTGTTTAGTTCATTGGCCCATTATTTGATTGGGTCGTTTATTTTTCTGGTATTGAGCTGCATGAGCTACTTGTATATTTTTGAGATTAAATCTTTGTCAGTTGCTTCATTTGCTTATTATTTTCTCCCATTCTGAAGGCTGCCTTTTTCACCTTGTTTATAGTTTCCTTTGTTGTGTATAAGCTTTTAAGTTTAATTAGGTCCCATTTGTTTATATTTTCTTTTATATCCATTACTCTGGGACATGGGTCATAGAGGATCCTGCTGTGATTTATGTCAGAGAGTGTTTTGCCTATGTTTTCCTCTAGGAGTTTTATAGTTTCTGGTCTTACGTTTAGATCTTTAATCCATTTTGAGTTTATTTTTGTGTATGGTGTTAGAAAGTGTTCTAGTTTCATTTTTTTACAGGTGGTTGACCAGTTTTCCCAGCACCACTTGTTAAAGAGATTGTCTTTTCTCCATTATACTGAATCATAAATTTTAAAGGTCATATTCCATTTGTAGTTATTATAAAGTATTGGCTAATCCCACATGTTGTAAAATATATCCTTGTAACTTAGTTATACCTAATAGTTTTTACCTTTTGTTCCCCTACCCTAATAATACTCCTCCTTTTTCCTCCTCCTACCTGGTAACTGCAAGTTAGTTCTCTATATCTGTGAATCTGCTTCTTTTTTGTTATATTTACTAGTTTGTTGTATTTTTAAGATTCCACATATAAGTGATATCATACAGTTTCTCTATCTGACTTATTTCACTAAGCATAATGTCCTTCAGTTCCATCCATTGTTGTTGCAAATGACAAAATTTCATTCTTTTTTATGGCTGAGTAGTATTCTGTTGTGTGTGTGTGTGTTTCTGTATATACCACATATTCTTTATCTGCTTATCTGTTGATGCACACTTAGGTTGCTTCCATGTCTTGGTAATTATAAATAATGCTGCTGTGAACATTGAAGCGCATGTCATTTTGAATTAGTGCTTTTGGTTTTTGGTTTCTTGTGGCTATATACTGAGGAGAATAGTTGGTAGGTCATATGGTGGCTCTATTTTTAACTTTTTGAGAAAGTGAAAGTGAAGTTGCTTAGTCATGTCTGACTCTTTGCAACCCCATGGACTGTAGTCTACCAAGTCCCTCCATCCATGGAATTTTCCAGGCAACAGTATTGGAGTGAGTTGCCATTTCTTTCTCCAGGGGATCTTCCTGCCCCAGGGATGGAACCCAGGTCTCCCGCATTGTAGGTAGACGCTTTACCGTCTGAGCCTCCATACTATTTTCTATAGTGGTTGTGCCAACTCATGTTCTGACTAACAGAGTGCAGGAGTTTCCTTTTCTCTGTACCCTTGCTGACATCTATCATTTGTGTTTTTTGATGACACCCTTCCTGACAGGTGTAAGATGATATCTCATTGTGGTGTTGATTTTCATTTCCCTGATGATTAGCAGTATTGAACATCTTTCCATGTGCCTGTTGGCCATCTGCATTTCCTCTATGGCAGATTGTCTGTTCAGTTCTTTGTCCATTTTTTAATTGGACTTTTTTTTTGATGTTGAGTTGTATTAGCTGTTTATATATGTTGGATATTAATCTTTTATAAATCATATCATTTGCATGTTTTCTCCCATTCAGTAGGTTGTCTTTTCATTTTGTTGATGGTTTCCTTGCTGTTTACAAGTTTTTGATTAGGTCCCATTTGTTTATTTTTGCTTTTATTTGCTTTGCTTTAGGAGACAAAGTCAAAAAAGATGTTATTTTGGATTTATGTCAAAATATGATTTACTTGTGTTTTCCTCTATCAATTTTATGGTATCCGGTCTTATAGTCTTACATGATCTTCTATATAATTGATCTTGATTGGTTATATTACATGTGGCCATTGATTTATTAATCTCTGGGAATTTTGTGGAATGAAAAAATTAGAAAATGGACTGTTCTTATTTTTTAACTTCTTTTTTTTAATACTATGGACTTATTGTACTTCAGGAGTTTTCAAAAACATTTTTCACAACATATTCTCTGTATGTAAATAATAAAATAGCTAGTAAGAAATTGAAATGACATGTATTTTACATATGCATTCATTCAACAAACACTTAAGTATGCTGATACTCTTTGAAGAAATAGTTATGGGGAATTTACTGAGTGCTGGGCACAATTCTAAGTGCTCAAATTCAGCAGTGAATGAAACAAAGATCTTGTATTTCATGCTTCATAATTAGTTATTGCAGAATTTTGAAGTTTTATAACTGTAAGGGGAAGTAGAAGATATAGTAAAGTAGAATAATTTTACAACCAAATAGACTTATGCAAGAGAGCTTAAGTAACTTCCTACAAGGCCACTCAATTAATGTTGAAACAGAAACCAAAATTTGTTTGATGATTTCTACTACATAATCTGATTACCAGTTCTTGCTATGAATATAGGAGAAGAAAGTAAACATTTTTGAATATGTATTAATATCTTGGAATCTGCTGCCTTTCCTAGGACATCACAAAAGGTTAAATATCTAACATATATGTTGAGGTTGGCTTTGCTATTTGTGGTTATTTCTGTTAAGGTTTTTGTCCATCTAGCCTAAAATCTATTCACCCAGTCCATACCAATTAGCATGATAAAAACCACCTTTGCTGAAGATACATGTGATGCAGAGAGTGAATTCTGAGTCATATTGGTTCTCTCCTATTGATTAACATTGAGCCCAATTTATTCCAGGATGTAGTCAGCTGCCCTTTGTTAAAAGTTGGCTATTTCTTTAGAGTCAGTAATTTACATCACTATTAAAATGCCCAGATTGTGAGATAGTTCTTCTTTCTTCAGAATGAGCAGTTCAAGGTTAAGATGATCAAGGGGTTGCCTTTAACTCAGGGTTTCTTGACTGTTGTTCTGAAAAATGAATGTAAGAAGGTTTAATTTTTAATAATCAAAACTTATTAGTAATCACCTCAGGTACATTCTTTTAGTCCTGTCAGAGACTCAGAAATGAATTTGGCAGCAGGAAGGAGCAGACTAAGTGAAAAGTACTTTATCATTACATTGGAGGAAGCAAGTGAAAGCTAAAAGAGCTAATGTTTTACCATTTAATGTAATTTCATTGGCGAATATGAGGTGCCAGAAAATTGATGTTTATATCCCTTGAAGGCAGTGGATGATTTAACTATACTGCCTATTTAATTTCACTTTTATTATAAAAGTCAGGAAAAAGTTGAGATATAATGAAACAAAAGTGTTTTCTTTCTAAAACCTCCTTATGTTAGTAAAGGTACACTGAAAGACCTGTGTGTGCAAATATATTGTCACTGAAAAAGAATAGAAGGCATTGAAATGGTCTTTTGCAAAAGATTAATTGCTATTAGAGACTAAGTCTAACAACAGAAAACTTTGTTAAGCACCAGCCCCCTCAGATTCTCATTTTCCTGTTGTTCGTGTCTACTCTTCCACACACTTGAAGACACGAGTGGAATTACAACTTAGTGGAAGATTGTATCTAACCACTGAAAACTGTCTTTCTGTAAGACCCGAGAGTGTATCTTTTTGACCGTAGTCCTCCCTGGCATTCTCTCTGGGTGTTGACACAGAAACCTCTTTCTGTGACTTTCTTCTTTAAAGAAGTAAATGAAATGTACAAGCCAGAAGGTATCTATTTAAGCCTTTGACCTTTAATAATGCAAAACAGAATGTTAAAGTTACTTGATTACAATTTTTATAATTTTCCTTATATAACCTAGTTTAGGAAAATAACAAGAACCATAAAAGAAGAACTGATGAGCATATAAACCTTTGGAAGACAGTTTGCCCTTGTGGACCTCTCCCTCTAGGGCGAAATGTCAGGGAGTGATGTTCTTGCTAGGGCTCTGGTGACATTCTATTTATTTCCTTGCTGTAGAAATTCAAAAGTAAAAGTTAATCATTAATGCAATGATGCAAGAGAATACCAGAGACATTCTTAGGATGGGAGTGTCAACATTTCTAAATGGCCTGATAAATATTCAAAAGATTTCTTTTATATAAATTGGCTTATCTATGAGTTTTTGTGTGTCACCTTGCCTGTTCTTTTTAATATATATACTTGAAGTGGGAAAGGTTGGCTGTGAGATTATGGATAGCTGTTAGTCCTATACACGCCTGAGTGGAGAAGCAGCCTAGGGCTTTGAGCAGAAATTCAAATTTTGTTTCTTTCATTGTGTATTTTGGGTAAATTGTTGTTCAGTTGCCCAGTCACGTCTGACTTTTTGCAACCCCATGGACTGCAGCATGCCAGGCCTCCCTGTCCTTCACACATTCTGTAGTTTGCTCAAGTTGATGTCCATTGCACCAGCGATGCCATCCAGCCATCTCATCCTCTGATGCCCTCTTCTCCTTCTGCCCTCAATTTTTCCCAGCATTAAGGACTTTTCCAATGAGTCAACTGTTGACATCCAGTGACCAAAATGCTGGAGCTTCAGCTTCAGCATCAGTTCTTCCAATGACAAAGCCCTTGGGCAAGTTACTCAACCTCTTCAAGCCTGATTTTTTCAGTTGTCTGATGGAAATAATAATAATTCCTTTTCAGGGTGGTTTAGAGAATAATATGTGAGTGTAAATAGTGAATATAAAGTGCTTAGCATAACTTCTGGCAATGGAAAATCATGGATTTATTAGACTTGCCCTGAGGAAGCAAAGTTTTGGCATCATATTCTAACTAGTTTCAGTAGGCTAAGATTTGGGATTTTTTTAACCTATTATATGCCAAGCACTTTATGCAGCCTCAGAATACAACAGCAGACAATATAGAAAAGAGAACTCCTGGACCAGATAGCAACAGTGGTAAAGACTGAAGGAATACTGCTATGAGAAGTGTCTTGACTTTGAAAATTTCTGAGGGGTTCATTCTCTTTCTTATTTCAAGAAGGTTTCCATAGAAATGGCTTTTATTGACCTCATTACTGAAGTAACTGTATATGCACAGACTAAGGTTTGTTTGATATTCTTGTAACAAAGTTATTGTTGAAATTTCATGATGCTTTGATACCTGACTCAGTGTTATGAAATTTATTTCCCAGCTTGTATAGTTAATGGATCAAGGCTTACTTAGAATTTCTAGGTAAACATTTTGTGGCAAGTTAACACTACTGTGATAGTCTCCTATGCATCACTGTGGAAGTTTAAAATGCAGACTGAACCTCACTACAGAATGATATTGATACATTTGATTAATATCTAACAAGACTATGCCATTCTTATAGAAAACTAGGCAACTCCAGTTCTTGATCTTATGAGTTTGACTCCAAAACTGAATCTGTGGTGACACATTATACACACACACACACACACACACACACACACACACACACACACACATTAATCTCACTGGCTACCTTCCTGAGGCTCATACATATAAGTATACTTGGTTAAAGAATTTGCTGCAATGCAGGAGACCCCATTTCAATTCCTGGGATGGGAAGATTGGCTGGAGAAGGGGTAGGCTACCCACTCTCCAGTATTCTTGGGCTTCCCTTGTGGCTCAGCTGTTAAAGAATCCACCTGCAATGCAGGAGACCTGGGTTCAATCGCTGGGTTGGGAAGATCCACTGGAGAAGGGAAATACTATCCACTCCAGTACTCCTGGAGAATTCCATGGACTGTATAGTCTGTGGGTCGCAAAGAGTCATACACCACTGAGTGATTTTCACTTTCTTTTCACATTATCTATTAAGGATGTTCTTAAGTTTTGTATCTTTTTTATTACTATTATAAATTAGATATTTTTTCTATCATATTTTAAAATAATTATTTGTATAACTCAAAATCATTGATTTATGTAGTAATATGGTTGGATCATCTTAATAAATTTTTTTATTGCTGCTTATGAGTTTTTAGTTGCTTCTCAACCCACCTATCTATAACAGTGTTAAGGCAGGATCTCATTTTATCAAGAGTTCCTCTTTTATTCTTTAATCAGAAATGTATGCTGAATTTTATCAGTGCTTCTCTGGCATCTGTAGAGATGATTGTATAATTTTTCTTCTTGAATCTATTAATATGATGAATTATATTCAAAGATTTTCACTATTCACACATTTATTCATCAGTTTAGTACAGGTTTACTCAGTGTAAAGTGCTCTTCTAGGTACTGGAGATACTAAGATATTCAAGAATTCTAGATATTGGATTTTTTTGTGGCATGAGTTTCACTGGTTTATGGAATATCATTATTAATATATTACCCTATTTTATTTGCTAGTGTTTCATTTAGGATTTGGGGAGTAATTTCCCAAATTAGAGTGGTCTGTAGCTTTCTATTTTGTGTGTGTGTGTTTTATTTCAGTGATAATCTGGCCTTGGAAACATAATTTGAAAACATCATCCCATTTTCTAAAGGCTCCTTACCTTCCTCTCTGAATGTCTGCTTGTCCATCTGTATTTTTTCTTTTACTAACTTTATTTTATCCTTATTTTCCTCTCTCACTTTTTGAAACTAATTTTTTTGTTCTTCTCAATCATTCTCCTTTTCCTTACAGCCTTTGCTTTTATTTTTACTTCTAGACCTGACAGTTGCTATAAGCAGTACCCTAGCTGCTAAATATACAATAAATTCTTATAATAAAATACATATACAAAAGGATAATTAAAGTTAAACAATTAGGACAGAACAAAGCCAGTTAGAAAATACATATCAGCATCTTGGTTGAATTAATGATCACATATATGTACTAATATTAATTTCTGGCTTTAGGTCCTAACAATTTTGTTTGCCTTTAGGAATCTGAATTGAGTATATATGATTGCAAATGTGTTAAAAAATGTACTTATTTAAGTGTGTTCTTTGGAGACAACTTGCCTTTTAATAGGAAGTACAGTGAATAGCTATTATTAAAATGATTGAGATGGCTCTATACTAAGTGCATGTCCATTTATATACAGTATATGAACATTATTACATGGAAAAAGTCAGATATGGTTTTGCTTGTGTAAAAGAAATACTGTTGAGTGAATGTATGGGTGAATGAATAAAGGTAGGTAGGTATATCAGTATGAATCAGTACATTGCTTCTTCTATCTTTCTAGGCTCAAAGGAAAATCAGTGGGAAATCAAATCTTTTCAGAGTCAGGGAAAATTTAATTATATGTCTTATAGAGTTTGTGGTTCTGATATTCTGTTTGCTTTATGGGATCAATGATTACAGTGTGTGGCAGTGACAATGCTACATAATTTTCTCTTTCTGGACCCACTTGAGAGCTGTATTTTTCAGTCTCCCCTGCAGTTAAGCTGAGGCTATGGAATGAAGGCAGAAAAGATTTAAGTCACTTTTGTGTCTGACCTTTTATTCCATTTATTCTCTTTCTCCTTGTGGGGACTACAGAGTTTATATATTCCTAGTAAAGTACCTAATGAAAGTCCACGAATTATCTTTTGGAGGAGAGCTGACCAGCCCACCCTGATGTGAGCTATAAACAAACTTTCAGTGAAATGAGGTTGTAGGGTTATCTGTTGCTGTAGCATAGACTAGCTCATCCTGATCAATATATATACTGAGTAGTTTTCTTTAGATTTGAGTACTTTCTGGCAGATTTATTTGACAGAAGAAAGGCTTTGATTAAGAGTCAGTATGCTGAAGAAATCAATAACAAAGATTCAGTAGAGAGGAGATTTGGATGCAGTTATTCCGCTTCAGAAATTCTGAGAATGTGACATTGGAATAGGACTTCCTATGGGAGAAATTTTACCTGGAGCATATCTGAATTTCCAGCATTGCCAAAAGAATAGACTTTAAGTATGATGCCATCTGCCTTCCCCAGAGAGCTCTTCTTAATGACATCTCAGACTAGACTTAGAGATGATTTGAGATGCTAAATGTGTCTCTGAGGAGTTAACTTGGGGGAAGTAAAGCATTTAAGATGTATTATGTAGATGACACCACCCTTATGGCAGAAAGTGAAGAAGAACTAAAGAGCCTCTTGAAGAAAGTGAAAGAGGAGAGTGAAAAAGCGGCTTAAAACTCAACCTTCAGAAAACTAAAATCATGGCATCCAGTCTCATCACTTCATGGTAAATGGATAGGGAAAAAGTGGTTGACTCTATTTTTGGGGGCTCCAAAATCACTGCAGATGGTGACTGCAGCCATGAAATTAAAAGATACTTGCTCCTTGGAAGGAAAGTTATAACCAATTTAGACAGCATATTAAAGAACAGAGACATTACTTTGTCAACAAAAGTCAGTCTAGTCAAGGCTATGGTTTTTCCAGTGGTCATATATGGATGTGAGAGTTGAATTATAAAGAAAGTTGAGCACCAAAGAATTGATGCTTTTGAACTGTGGTGTTGGAGAAGACTCTTGAAAGTCCATTGGACTGCGAGGAGATCCAACCAGTCCATCCTAAAGGAGATCAGTCCTGGGTGTTCATTGGAAGGACTGATGTTGGAGCTGAAACTCCAATACTTTGGCCACCTGATGCGAAGAACTGACTCATTTGAAAAAGACCCTGATGCTGGGAAAGATTGAGGGAAAGAGGAGAAGGGGGTGACAGAGGATGAGATGGTTGGATGGCATCACCAATCTAAGGGACATGAGTGGGTGGACTCTGGGAGTTAGTGATGGACAGGAAGGCCTGGTGTGCTGTAGTTCATAGGGTCGCAAAGACTCAGACACAACTGAGTGACTGAACTGAACTGAAGTGATGCAATTGAAACATGAGGAAGTTTAAACAATTTTCCTTTTATTAAAGCAATTTCTGATTAGAAACATCATTAAATTACTTAAAAACAATTTAAAATATTAAAAAATTTTTCAGAATTAGAAAAACAATTACATAAAAAAATATGACAATACGTACTGAACAAGGTCTTAATCTGAACACAAAATGTCAAAGAGTCATAAATGAATCAAAAGACTGAGCTTCATTAATCTGAAGGTACCAGAAAGGCAAGGAAAAAAACATGATGAGGAGGAGGTAAAAGAGGAGAGGAAAGGAAGATAGCAGATAATCTGACCATATGTGTTTTAGTCACAGCCTCACCTTCCCTGTTTCTCTGATCCTGGCTGTGTGGGGTTGTGGGGGACTTAAGAGTGTCTGCTGGTGATGGCCGCGGCCGTCACTATGGAAACAGATAATGCTGGAAATCGACTGCGGTTTCAGTTGGAGTTGGAATTTGTACAGTGTTTAGCCAACCCAAATTGCCTTAACTTTCTTGCCCAATGAGGTTACTTCAAAGATAAAGCTTTTGTTAATTATCTTAAGGACTTGCTTTACTGGAAAGAATCCGAATACGCCAAGTATCTAAAGTACACTTAGTGTTTACACATGTTAGAACTGCTCCAGTACGAACACTTCCGCAAGGAGCCGGTGAATGCTCAGTGTGTGAAATTTATTGATGAGCAGCAAATTCTGCACTGGCAGCACTATTCCCGGAAGCGGATGCGCCTTCAGCAAGCCCTGGCGGAGCAGCAGCAGCAGAATAACACATCAGGAAAATAAAAAGCTGGATCCCGACCAGGCTCCTAAGACATGTATATATTGCTTTTGTACAGTGAAGACAAAAAAAAAAACCCTAAAACTGTTCCTATATACCTTTATTATGGTAGCAGCCAGAACCGTTAGTGTGCTTATTTAATTGAACTTTCATTGTTACTAGATTATTTATGTTAAACCAGAATTGTTTTACTTTGATTTCCCTGTGGATTTGTAAGCTTTTATTAGTATTTAACACAGAAATATCTGAAGAACAGGAATGTTAGGTACTGCAGAGCTACTTAAGGCAGTGGGGTATGAGGTAAGGGGAGGGCCACCAAGCCAAATCCTGCTCCTCATGGACAGTGGGGCCAGGGACACGTCTTAGAGAAGGCAACCGCACCCCACTCCAGCACTCTTGCCTGGAAAATCCCAAGGATGGAGGAGCCTGGTAGGCTGCAGTCCATGGGGTCATGAAGAGTCGGACACGACTGAGTGACTTCACTTTCACTTTTCACTTTCATGCTTTGGAGAAAGAAATGGCAACCCACTCCAGTGTTCTTGCCTGGAGAATCCCAGGGAAAGGGAGCCTGGTGGGCTGTGGTCTATGGGGCCGCACAGAGTCAGACACGACTGAAGTGACTCAGCAGCAAGTTGTTGAGCCAGAAGCACATGATTCTAGTAATAAAATTATAACAATAAAAATGTGTATTTGTGTACTTTGCTAGATTCCTCCCCGCCTTTCCTTTTTCAGAGGTGTGCTGCCCTCTAACCTGTGTTAGGCACAGTGCCTTGTCTCCCTTTTTTCCATGTGCCCTCTATGGAGTGTTCTTCTAGTGTATAAACCTGTGAAACCACTCTTGACTTTGCTGTGGGCTTCCTTCTTGCACTGCTAATCAGACTTGCACTCCAAGTGATGTATTTGTGCACCTTATCTCTATGAGAAACCAGAGGGCAGAGTATAGTCATTCCTTTACCCTTCCCAAGACTAGCACATTCAGTTGTGCAAATATATAATTATTTGTCTACTGAGGGATTAGTGCCAATTGAAATGGCAGTTAAAATGTAGGAGCAAAACTATTAGATTTCCAGATAATTTGGTTTAACCCCTGGAGTCATAAAACATATCTA
>SJYC01059380.1:0-14414 GCA_006408675.1 Madoqua kirkii
TCAGCAGTAAAGAATTACCTGTGATACAGAAGACACAGGAGACGTGAGTTGGTCCCCTGAGTCAGGAAGATGCCCTGGAGGAGAACATGGAAACACACTCCAGTATTCTTGGAGAATCTGATGGACAGAGGAGACTCATAGGCTACAGTCCATAGGGTCACAGAGTCAGACACAACTGAAGCAACTGAGCATGCACAGACCCTTAACAACAGGTAGTTCAGTTCAGTTCAGTTGCTCAGTCGTGTCTGACTCTGCGACCCCGTGAATCGCAGCACTCCAGGCCTCCCTGTCCATTACCATCTCTCAGAGTTCACTCAGACTCACGTCCATCGAGTCAGTGATGCCATCCAGCCATCTCATCCTCCGTCGTCCCCTTCTCCTCCTGCCCTCAATCCCTCAACAGCATCAGAGTCTTTTCCAATGAGTCAACTCTTCACATGAGGTGGCCAAAGTACTGGAGTTTCAGCTTCAGCATCAGTCCTTCCAATGAACACCCAGAACAGATCTTCAGAATGGATTGGTTGGATCTCCTTGCAGTCCAAGGGACTCTCAAGAGTTTTCTCCAACACTACAGTTCAAAAGCATCAATTCTTCAGTGCTCAGCCTTCTTCACAGTCCAACTCTCACATCCATGCATGACCACAGGAAAAACTGTAGCCTTGACTAGATGGACCTTTGTTGGCAAAGTAATATCTCTGCTTTTGAATATGCTATCTAGGTTGGTCATAACTTTCCTTCCAAGGAGTAAGCATCTTTTAATTTCATGGCTGTAGTCACCATCTGCAGTGATTTTGGAGCAAAAAAAAAAAAAATCTGACAGTGTTTCTACTGTTTAGCTGTGTGCTTTTGAGCAAAACACTCTGGGCCTCAGTTTCCTCACTAAAAAATGAGATACTTGGGTAAATAAGAAACTAAAATGTCCCTTTTTATACTAAAAAGGATACTTTCTAATGCCTTATAAGGAAAAAGCTTTATGATCCTGGGGAACGTTCCAGAAGCCAAGCTAACACTAACAGGTTAGGGTTATTAGCTTTGCCAAATGAATGAATTTGCTATAAATGAAGGTGGAAGCAAAGTGGTTTACGCTCAGCCAGGTTAATTGACAGAGATATATTTTCTGTGTTCCTGAGTCCTGGAAAAAATTTCACTCAGCTCTTCTGAGCTCTTCCAAAAGAGATTTTTAATGGGGTATTACATGTTTTGCTTCCTTCTCACATCAAAACATTCAGCATACTTTAAATTTAGAAGCAGCCTTTCTTCCTGGTGTTAAGAAAGCAGTGAACACATCACCTCAATCTTCTTTCTATCTATGAAAGAGCAGTCTGAACCCACCTGCTGTTTTCATTTTAAAAATATATGTTTATGGAAAACACCTTTTTGCTGGTCAGAAGATCAAGTTTACCTTGAAAGAATCTTTCCTTTTAATTAAAAACCTGATAATGACATGCTCTTCAAAGCATTTCTTTGAATTAAATACCAGTTGTAATGAGTTGGTGGTGAATGAGAAAGGTTTTCAGTTTTGGGAATTTTGAAATAAATGCAATTAATGGATTATTCAGATGCCTTAGCTGACAGAGGCATTTTTTATGATTCACTTATTTGTTTTGGTATGCTCAATGCCTGGCACTTAGTAGCTCTTGAAATGTTTGTTGATCAAGTAAAGGAATGAAATATCTTCCTACTATCTCCAATGAGAATAGCATAAACTGTCCTCAGTGTGTTAATTGTAGATTCTGTTTTTGATACAAATTAACTAGGCAGACCACCTGGCTTTGGGAAATTGGGTGTGGAGGTAGTTAGGTTGGGGTGACACTGGCTTGACTCTGCATAGGCCTCTTCTTTCAGAAGGAGAACAGGATAGGATAGTGTGGAGGAGAGCTTATGAACCCACTGTTGTGGAATTTAGCATTAAGTCTTCAGTCCAAATAAGGCCTGTTGGTCACTTCTCTCAGTGGTTTGGTACCAGGTGGTTACATTTGGTATTAGGTTTGGTTATGGGAGCTGGGATTGGCTGAAGTATTGGAAAGAAGTGAAAGTCACAAAAGGGAAAAATATGAGATTGAAAATACTTCCATATGTGGGATGGAGCAAGTGAATGATCCTTGACCTCTCATTTGGAGCTTGATGCTACTCTTTGTACTGGTCACTCTTCCTCTTGAAGATGTCACTTTGTTACTGAGTCCAAGCATGTATTGCTCACCATACAACAAGCCAATAAATCAAAAGACGAGATGCTGGGGCAAGGAAGAGCGACTTTATTCAGAAAGCCCACAGACCGACAAGATGGTGGGCTAGTGTCTTAAAGAACCATCTTTCTCGTGTTAAAATTCAGGCTTCTTTTATACTAAAATGGAGGGGGTGTGGCTGGTGTTTGCAAACTTCTTGATCCCTGAATCCTTTGTTCTTACAGCTGCTCACCTAAGTCCAGTCACAATGTCTTACAGAGACAGATGTTAGCCTCGGCTCTGCAACTTTTTGTCTCTGTATGAAGAGAACAGAATACCTTTAATGGTCAGAGCCTTGAGTATGGACTGTTTGTGTATTTCATGCTGTAGGCCACATTCTTTAACAAGAGGTATGGAACCAGCATGACTAAGCACAGGCAATAGAGAACAAGGGTTATAGCCAAAGAACAGATCCAATATGGAGTCAGGTTTATTTTCCTGTTGAAGAAGACTCTTGAGATTCCCTTGGACTGCAAGGAGATCCAACCAGTCCATCCTAAAGGAGATCAGTCCTGGGTGTTCATTGGAAGGACTGATGCTGAAGCTAAAACTCCAATACTTTGGCCACATGATGTAAAGAACTGACTCATTTGAAAAGACTCTGATGCTGGGAAAGATTGAGGGCAGAAGGGGAAGGGGACAACAGAGGATGAGATGGTTGGATGGCATCACTGACTCAGTGGACATGAGTTTGGGTAAACTCTGGAAGTTGGTGATAGACAGGGAGGCCTGGCGTGCTGCGGTTCATGGGGTCTCAAAGAGTTGGACACAACTGAGCAACTGAACTGACTTGTTCTCCTGTTGTACCTTCTGTTCTAGAAGATCGAGAACATCGCTTTATCCTTAGCAGTGGGTATTGCTCTTGGCAGCATGAGGGAACCAGGGTCTGGATGGTATGAAGTAGAAGGAAGAGTATTAAACTAGAAGTCATGGCTCAACTGGGAAGCTGTGTGGCTTTGGGAAAACTGTTTAACCTCTCTGGGTCTCTGTGACAACATCTGTAAGGAGAGCAGTTTGAGTAGGTTGTCTTCTTTATTTATCAGCATATACTCTTCTGGGTGCCAGGCACTAGGCCAGCATGGGATCCCAAGTTGAGTCAAACACATTCCTGGCTCTCATTCTTGCTGCTAAGGGCTGTAAGTAGCGTCGATAAAAAATACCAACAGGTAAAGAGAAGGAAATGACTACTTCTGTTTGCTAAGGCTAGGCAGATGACTTTTAAAAGTAGAAATTCGCAGGACATTTATTAATCCTGTCATCATTGATTTATTCTGGAAATGTTGACTGGGTGCCTACGGTATACAAAAAGTTGGGAAACAGCCTTTAAAAAAACAAATAAGCTCTTAACCTCATTCAGCTTAATCTTAAACTGGGAGTAGTAGGGGCGGTTGGGAAGAAGGACTAATCATAGGTAACATTTAGTGAACATTTTGTATTGTCTCATTTAATGCCCCCCAGCATACTCCCAGTGTAGCTTGTATCCCTGTCATACAGTGAGAAAACTGAGGCCCACAGGAATGAAACCATTTGCCAAACTCACACTAATAAAGACTCAAAACCCATCTCCATCTATCTTCAGAGTTCCAGCATTTAACTACAATACAATTTTGAGGGAGGGGAGCCTTTGCTGGCCACAAAGTGGTCACTTATTTGAGTAACCGCTGATCTCTTTTAGGAGATCTAACCCCACCCATTGTCAGCCCACACATTTACTGTACAATCCACATCCCTCCCACCATGGGCTTCAGGGAGGAGGTCCTGACTCAGACGTGGGCTATCAGAGCATGTGTCCTGGGAGCAGTGGTTGGCTTAGGGACTGGTTTGTGACCAACTTTCACCAACTGGAATCAGTGCCTGGGCTTTTGCTGGAAATGCTTTTTTAAAAAAAGGTCTTGCTGTTTTCCTTGGGCTCCTTAGACTGTGGACTGTAAGCCCAGAGCAAGGAGGCGATGGCCCGCTTCACCACCAAGGTGGGAGAGTGCCTGCCAGAGAACACAGTGGACAGACAGGAAAGCTGGGAAGGGCAGCATTTCCAGACAATATCATTTGAACCCTTGGGTCTTGTTTTGCTCGAAATGGGAACTGTACCTGTACTTTTCAGTTCTTTGAACTAAGAAGTTCCTTTTCTCCTCAGATCATCTGGGTTACTGTTAGCTGCAACCATGAGTCTTGAATAATACAGCTTTCCAGAGTATGTGGAGAACATTTTTTTTCTTTCTCTTTTTCCCTACCAACCTCACCTAAACTTTTGTTCCTGAGGGTTAAGAGAGTATACTCTTTCCACTGAGTCTTTTGCAGGGTGCTGTGTCTCAGAAGTCTCTCCCCAGGATCATATATTCCTACACACTAAGTGATGCCAAGCTTCACACACCTGAAGACGGGCAGCTTCCCTGTTGCACATAACCCAACATCTTTCCCTTTGTTCACCCCAGGACCTCTGCTTCTCAGCTCTGGTCCTTTTTCTCATCATGCTGGGACCCTGAACACAGCTCCTCCTGACCTTGGGGTTTTATTGAGAGTCTCTATAATCTCACTGTTGGTAGCAGCAAAGATGGAGGTTGAAGATGACCAGGAGGAATAGCTTCTTCTCTAGTTGTAGTATCCAGGTTCTGAATCCTAGATCCCACTGCCAGAGAGCCTGCCTAAAGCAGCCCTGGTCATTGGAGACTGAAGGTCCAAGGAGGAGTCCTTCTGCCTTCACCAGCTCAGCTCGGACAGGGGTCTCAGCTGTGAAAGATACATTATTCTTACACTTGTTAAATGGTAATATTCAAGATTATTGCAATGGAGTTCAACTTTGTTGCAATGGAAAAGAGAGACTGAGCTCAAGCCCAAACACAAAAAGGACAAGTGGGTTTTAGAGTCAACAAGCAGAGTGAAAGTGCCAGTGGATGGGCAGTTGCTAAGAGGAGACATAAAGGGTAGGGAAATTCTTACTAAACTGAACTATCAGGGTTCTTGCTAAAGACTGGCCAAGAATGTAGACACAAAGGTAGTTAATGAGAACCTTGATCAAATATTAAGGATGATCAGACATCAAAGGTGCAGGGATGATTTAGCATGATTCTTTGCCAGGGCTGCCAAGGACAGAGCCCAATAACTAGACCTTGTGGAAAAGGGGGTTTAGAGGATCCTAACTAAAATTCTGTCAAAGAGAGGGACTTTGTCACAGCCTTGGCCTTGGAGAGTTTGGTATCCTTCTTGCCATCACAAGGTTTCTCCCTCTTCCACTAGACTCCGGGTTGGAATTATAGCCAGTGCGTCACAATGGGATGCTCAGAATGATCTGTTGGAGGCTCCTGTGTCTAGAGGTTTCTGTAACAGAGTCACCAGCTACATTATTTAATCAAAGACTTTAAACTCTACCTCTATACATCTGAATTGCACAGCTCTGTGGTTCTCAGCACCCAACAGATGCCTCTTGAGATCTCAGGCATTCAGCCTCCATCAACAAAGCCCCATTTAACTTGAGACCATTAGCGAGCCCACACACTGATCCTCTGTTACTCTCTCCATCTTTCTGCCTCGGTCCCCACTTCCCTTGCAGCATGTATTATGGTACCCCAGCCAGGGGTGAAATCCTTTCCATGTTTATGAAAGGAAACTCAGACACGAGTCTCAGTTTTTGGCATGAAGGAGCTTCACAAAGCCTCATTGATCACTATTCCACTGTCTTCCAGATGGTGTGAGTCTGAGCTCTGCAGGCATCCGCTTAGCATTTGGGTTGGACCAAACCTCCAATAAAGTCATTCTAGAAGCCTGACATCCCTTTCTAGAAATGAAGCCACCCTTTTCAGAAATATTCTGTAAAGTCTAGCTTGCAGGTCAACATCCATGATGTCTGAAGGAAAGCTCTGATGGAAGCCCAGATTTAGGGAGGGTGGGTGAGTCCTGGGAAGAAGGAACATAGCATGGCAAACCCTGTTCCAAGAATACCACCCTGAGAGTCACCCTGAAAGTAGCTATGGATGGAGAGCTACATGTGTCCTGAAGGTCCCATCATGTTGAATCCCACAATGTTTAGAGTGCTCTGTACCCTTCCTAAGTGATTTAGAAAAGATAGGATCACTGGGGCAGGTTTCCCCTCCCAACAGGCCCATCTGAGCTCTTCCAGTGACTGGCAGCTACAGAGGTGGATTGCTCAGGGACACAGGCTCATTGTGGAAATACCAGACTCACTCATTGCATGTGTAAGATACACCCTAGGAGTTTCCAGGAATGTGTCAAGCAGGAGAGGAAAATTCTGTAAGAACTGAAATTCTTGACTGTGCCACTTTTGCTTAAAGTTTAGGGAGATTCAGAGCTAGCTAATGGTAACATGATCACATCAAGATTACCCTGGGGTGGCTGCCAAGCCTAGGTCACCCTGCGGCTTGGGAGAGGGGCGCTGGGGGTGTCTTGAAATATATATTCATTCTTGGCACAGTGAGTCTAAGATGCAAATTGTTTCTCTCCATGCCCTTCTCCTTTGCATGTTTTCCATGCACCAAATCACTGAATGATGGTACCGGCATTGCAAGAGGACTGGGCTGAGCTGCAGTGCTCTTGGGAGAGGTGGAGGTAGTCACCTCCATATAACTCCATATCCGGACCCTTAAGGGGTCATATCTGGACCCTTAGGAGGAGGTGGCCAGTGTGCCAGGGATGCCTGTGGGGGGCACCACACAAAATGGTGAGGAAAGTGTTCAGAGCCACAGGTGACAAATGTCTTCCGGAAATCTTTGAGAGCAAAACAGAATGGGACCAGTGAGGAAGACCCTGTCTTGAAAATGTCAAGGGTGTCCTAATTTACCTTTCTCACTGATCTCTCAGGAAACCCCAAAACTTCTTCACCAAGGCCTCAGTTCAGTTCAGTTCAGTTGCTCAGTCATGTTCGACTCTTTGCGACCCCATGAATCGCAGCACGCCAGACCTCCTTGTCCATCACCAACTCTCAGAGTTCACTCAGACTCATGTCCATCAAGTCCGTGATGCCATCCGGCCATCTCATCCTTCTTCGTCCCCTTCTCCTCCTGCCCCCAATCCCTCCCAGCATCAAAGTCTTTTCCAATGAGTCAACTCTTCACATGAGGTGGCCAAAGTATAGGAGCTTCAGTTTTAGCATCATTTCTTCCAAAGAAATCCCAGGGTTGATTTTCAGAATGGACTGGTTGGATCTCCTTGCAGTCCAAGGGACTCTCAGGAGTCTTCTCCAACACCACAGTTCAGAAGCATCAATTCTTCGGTGCTCAGCCTTCTTCACAGTCCAACTTTCACATCCATACATGACCACTGGAAAAACCATAGCCTTTACTAGATGGACCTTAGTCGGCAAAGTAATGTCTCTGGTTTTAGATATGCTATCTAGCTTGGTCATAGCTTTTCTTCCAAGGAGTATGCATCCTTTAATTTCATGGTTGCAGTCACCATCTGCAGTGATTTTGGAGCCACAGAAAAATAAAGTTTGACACTGTTTCCACTGTTTCCTCATCTATTTCCCATGAAATGATGGGACCAGATGCCATGATCTTCGTTTTCTGAATGTTGAGCTTTAAGCCAATTTTTTTACTCTCCTCTTTCACTTTCATCAAGAGGCTTTTTAGTTCCTTTTCACTTTCTGCCATAAGGGTGGTGTCATCTGTATATCTGAGGTTATTGACATTTCTCCCGACAATCTTGAGTCCAGCTTCTGTTTCTTCCAGTCCAGCATTTCTCATGATGTACTCTGCATAGAAGTTAAATAAGCAGGGTGACAATATACAGCCTTGACATACTCCTTTTCCTATTTGGAATCAGTCTGTTGTTCCATGTCCAGTTCTAACTGTTGCTTCCTGAATTCTCCCGGCAATCTTGATTCCAGCTTGTGTTTCTTCCAGTCCAGCATTTCTCATGATGTACTCTGCATAGAAGTTAAATAAGCAGGGTGACAATATACAGCCTTGACATACTCCTTTTCCTATTTGGAATCAGTCTGTTGTTCCATGTCCAGTTCTAACTGTTGCTTCCTGACCTGCATACAGATTTCTCAAGAGGCAGGTCAGGTGGTCTGGTATTTCCATCTCTCTCAGAATTTTCTACAGTTTATTGTGATCCACACAGTCAAAGGCCTTGGCATTGTCAATAAAGCAGAAATAGATGTTTTTCTGGAATTCTCTTGCTTTTTCCATGATCCAGCGGATGTTGGCAATTTGATCTCTGGTTCCCCTGCCTTTTCTAAAACGAGCTTGAACATCAGGAAGTTCACCAAAGCCTAAGATACTTCTATTAAAAGGCAAATGAGCTTTGCTGAGGACTTCCCAATGAGCCCTTACCAACAATTGGCTTCCCCTTGGCTGCCCCTCCTGTCCAAGGAGGGAATTAGCACTCTGAGAAGGGGATGGAGGCAGCTAGATTTGAATGGGAGCAGATGAGAAAATGGTCTCTGCCTGGGTGAAGATGGGCATGTGGATAAATTAGGGAAACCAAAAGGAAATGGCATGGGTGACTTTTTAGGGACATAGAAGAGAGATGAAGAGAGAACTCAGACCAATTTCACCAGTTTTTGGATTCACTTGGGGTGAAACTATTTGTGTTACTTAGCACCAGCTTTTCTGAACATGGTCTGATGCAGTCTGGAGTCAGTTTCCCTTCAGAAACGCGGATTTTCAAGAGCCTTAGGAGTCCAAGTTACTCAGGATCAAGTGTAGTGTCCATACCCCTCTCCCTGCCCTGCATCATCTGTCTTCTGGCCCTTTCTGATTAACAAGCTTTGTTTAGATGCATCCAAAGATGTATTCTGGCTGACCCAACCAGTCTCCCTAATTGAATGATTGTAGCCTTGAAAAGAAGGTTGTCTTTTTTTTTGACTGTATTAAGTCTCAGTTGCAGCATGCAGGATTTTTAGTTGCAGCATACAAATGCTTGGCTGAAGCATGTGGAGTCTAGTTCCTTGACCAGTGATGGAACCTGGGCCTCCTACATTGGGAGCACAGTCTTAGCCACTGGACTACCAGAGAAGTCCCTGAACAGAGGTCATCTGAAGACCCCTCATACAGAATTTCTGGCCTGCTAGCCAACTGCAGTAGGCCCTGTATTATAGACACACTTTACTTTATAAACAAGTAATGTGTGAAGTGTTGGTATTTCCACCATCAATTATTTTCAGACTCAAAATTACATTTTTACATTTAGACTTTCTTTTGAATTTCTGAGCAACCCCCTCACCCCCTAGTGTTTTTCATGAAGGTACAAATAACACACACACACACACACACACACACACACACACACACACTCCACCCCCTCCCCACCCTTTCCACCCCCTCCTCCACTTCCACCTCCTAGTGGTGAGAAGTGAAACTGCAGGGTGTATTTTTGAAAACACTACTGTGTCATGTATGGATGTGAGAATTGGACTGTGAAGAAAGCTGAACGCTGAAGAATTGAACGCTTTTGAACTGTGGTGTTGGAGAAGACTCCTGAGAGTCCCTTGGACTGCAAGGAGATCCAACCAGTCCATTCTAAAGGAAGTCAGCCCTGGGATTTCTTTGGAAGGAATGATGCTGAAGCTGAAACTCCAGTACTTTGGCTACCTCATGTGAAGAGTTGACTCATTGGAAAAGACTCTGATGCTGGGAGGGATTGGAGGCAGGAGGAGAAGGGGACAATGGAGGATGAGATGGCTGGATGGCATCACGGACTTGATGGACGTTGAGTCTGAGTGAACTCCGGGAGTTGGTGATGGACAGGGAGGCCTGGCGTGCTGCGATTCATGGGGTCGCGAAGAGTTGGACATGACTGAGCAACTGAACTGACTGAACTGACTGTGTTAGTGGTGTGGGTTTTGTATATACTCTGGACAGTTATGAAAGAAAAAGTAAGGTATGTTTCGAACATTCTAAATTGACACTCCCCTCCTAGTTTCAGGACATCTAAATTGATCCTCCAATTGATTGTTAATTCTGCAAAGACAAATCAAATATTTAATGCTTAAAGTTGCATATATGTTTTCTATCAAATTTACAACAGAGTTCTTATACTCTACAGCATTTTATAGAACATTGGAGCCCTTTGGATAGTCAATATGTTGTGTTCATTTATGATAAATTTATAAGGATAGAAGCTTAATTTTGATCTTTTAATATTATAGACACTTATAGATATTTCATTGTATATTGCTGATTATATATAAAATTTAGTTGATATCAATTTCTTGGCAAGCGTGATACCCTACGGCTCTCTCTCCTCCATATCAGACTCTCCTCCGTCTAGCTAAATTCTGTTTTCTAGTGTTAGTCTTAAGATGAAATTAAGGACTTCCTAGATAACAGCCCAAATTGTGATCCCTTGAAATACATGAGAAGTAGTGCATTTTGAACAACAGAAACCAAGAAATGGATATTTTGGAGACATTCTTAATATCACCAAAAATGAACAAATTCTTAAAATCCATCTCTCATGAATTCCAAGGGCTCTCAGCCTTTGGAATCCATCCTTACTGTCCAGAGTCTCAGGCCGGGAGCAAGCAGTGGCTATCTGGAGTGCCACCTTTGGGCATCTCCTGCCTTTCAGTCCCTAGGTTTCTTGTTTTTGATTTCTTTGGCTTGGTTCCTCTATTGTTTTCCAAAGTACCTGGTGAGTGCATACTTGCAATAAAGAGAAAATAAGCAGGCTTGGCATAAACCTCAAAATTGAAATAACCCACCCTGAATGTGGGCTGTTTTCTGTGTGGTCACCTTTGAGCTTTGCTTCTGTTAATACCTCAGTGGGATCCATGTCATAAAACAAGGGCATGAATTCTTTGTTCATCCCAGAGGCAGGATAGGTCTTGAAGATCCCTGGAAACATGGATGTCATCATGTAACATGTTAGTCTTGAGGAATAAGGGCAGCTGTTCATAGATCTGAAATGGTGGAACCCTCTAGAGACTAAATTAGGGGCTGGTATTTAGCAGTGCAGAACAATACCAAAACATTCTTTTCTCCCTTGAAGATTGGTTTGAAGTGGGGGAGATTTTTATGGGGATAGAAACCACATGCTAGGCTGTAATTGAGCATAATTATTGCCCTGCATGCAGCAAAGTGCTGGACTTGAGACATCCTACAGAATCCCATTAATTTCTTGATTGAACTCTACAAAACAGTGCCCCCAATAGGGCCAGAAAGAGCTGCATTTAATCTGCCTGATCTTTAAATGAAGAAATCACTGGCTGTCCAATTGATTGATGTTGTTTCCGCCTAACTCTGGGGCCTTGATCTGTAATCCAGGGCTGCATTGCCAACACACTTTATTAGTGTGTTTATCTGTGGTGGTATCTTCTTTGCTTTGGAATAATTCCACACAAGAAAACTGAAGTAGACAATGAAAGAATTCATAGGAATGAGTCAAACAAACACCCTAACTGCTGCCAGAATACAAAGTAAGTCTTTTGTAATTATCTGGTTATTTCAGGTGAGAGGTGTGGAAACAGCTTAAAATATTTGGGCAATTATTTCCCCTTTTTATTCAACATGTATAATGGCCCAGACTTCAGAAACCACCCGAAAGGCTCTCATGCATCCAGGACTCTACTTTATATGGAAGAATGTGGGAATGTGACCATTCACTCCTAAATATCACCCTCAAAGTTTATTTTCCAAAGATAACTTAATCATGTCAAAGTGTTCCAAATATTAACGTTAAAAATCTTTCTAAAATATTTATGTCTGGTGTCCTGCCAACATACATATAATCCATGGGGCAGAAGTTAGTTTTTACTGATTAAATTTGTCCAAACTTCCAGGGTCATTCCTTGATCATTAAATTTCACAATTCAGGCTATCACTGTGAATAGGAGTGCAAACCGGGATGAATGCATACTGTCTGCAAGATTTTGTTGGAAGAGGCACTTTTTAAGCAATCAAGCCTACATATTAGCTTTTGTTTTCTACTAGATCTCTTTTGTGTAGAAGGCGATGGCACCCCACCCTTGTTTAGAAAATCCCATGGATAGAGGAGCCTGGTGGGCTGCAGTCCATGAGGTCACGAAGAGTTGAACGTGACTGAACGACTTCACTTTTACTTTTCACTTTCATACATTGGAGAAGGAAATGGCAACTCACTCCAATTTTCTTGCCTGGAGAATCCCAGGGACGGGGAGCCTGGTGGGCTGCCATCTATGGGGTCACACAGAGTAGGACATGAGTGAAGCGACTTAGCAGCATCAGCAGCAGATCTCTTTTGGGCTTCCCTGGTGGCTCAGACAGTAAAGAAATCACCTGCAATACAGGAGACCTGGGTTCGATCACTGGGTTGGGAAGATCCCCTGGAGGAGGGCATGGTAACCCACTCCAGTATTTTTGCCTGGAGGATCTCCATGGACAGAGGAGCCTGGTGGGATACAGTCCATGTGGTCACAACGAGTCAGATATGGCTGAATGACTAAGCACAGCACAGATCTCCTCCTCCTCTGAATAGAAACAATGCCAAATCTCTAGTTAACTGAGGATCCCATATCAGGTACATTTCAGTCAATTTAAGTGTTACTTAATTGTAGGTAGTCCAGAAAAGTCAAATGGCTATGTAGCTCAAATGTCTCATCCTGTTACCAATCCAAACTTGGGTCTTCTGGCCCATGTGCATCACAGAGCTAATCTACTGACACCAGGTTGTGGTGAAGAAAAGTGCAGCATTTATTGCAGGTGCCAAGCTGGGAGTACAGGAAGATACTGGTCAAAAGTCCCAAACTCCGTGTTTAGTTTTGCATGTATTATTTTTCTATTGATGTATAATTAATTACCACCAACATAGTAGATTTAAAGAAAATAGATTTATAGAAAAAAACAAAATGGATTTATAGAAAAAACAAATCGTCACCAGTAGAGAGAGGGGAGGGGATGGGGACAAGACAGAGAAAGGGAATTAAGAGGAACAAACTGCTTATTGACCAAAAAGTTCATTCAGATTCTCCCTTAACATCTTACAGAAAAGTCCAAATAAACTTTTTGACCAATCCAATATATATAGAATAAACAAACCATAAGGGTATACTGCACAGCATAAGAACATAGTCAATATTTTATATGGTAAATGGGCTCTAAACTTTTTTCACATTTTCCCATTATGGTTAATTACAGGACATTAAATATAGATCCCTGTGCTATACAGTAGGACCTTGTTGTTTATTCATCCCAAATATAATAGTTTGTAACCCAGGTAGTTCAGTGGTAAAGAATCCACCTGCAGGAGACACAGGAGATGTGGGTTTGATCCCTGGGTCAGCAATATCCCCTGAAGTAGGAAATGGCAACTCACTCCAGTGTTCTTGCCTGGAAAATCCCATAGACAGAGGAGCCTATTGGGCTACAGTCCCAAGAGTGGAAAAGAGTCAGACATGACTATGCATGCATGCTGGTAATATAACAGTTTGCATCTGCTAATCCCAAGTTCCCAACCTATCAACTATACCTCTATAAAAAATAATAAAAAACATTAATTTATTATTACTCAGCTTCCCTGGATTAGACTCCAGGTAAAGCTTAGCTGGGCCCTCTGCTAAGGGTTTTATAGGATTGCAACCCTGGTTTCTAGGGTCTCATCTGAAGCTTAGCATCCTCTACTTGGCTCCCATGTCAGAGTTCATTTTCTTGCAGCTTTGGAACTCATGATGGCCTGCTTCTTCAAGGCAACAAAATAATCTGTCAGACTTCAAGTCTCTGACCTCTAGATTCACTTCTTGAGGTATACCTGATTAGATCAGGCCCACCAGGGTCATTTCCATTTTGATGAACTCAGAGTCATTGACTTGTGTCCTCAATTATATCTGCAAAAATCCCTTTGCCTTTACTACTTTATATATATTCATCAAAGGAGTGACATTCATTATATTCACAGATCACACTCACACTCAAGGGGAGTACATTATATAGGGTTTGTATACTAGCAGCAGGAATCTTAAATGTTACCTTAGCATTCTACTCAGAGAAGGCAATGGCATCCCATTCCAGTACTCTTGCCTGGAAAATCCCATGGATGGCAGAGCCTGGTAGGCTGCAGTCCACGGGGTTGCTGAGGGTCGGACACAACTGAGCGACTTCACTTTCACTTTTCACTTTCATGCATTGGAGAAGGAAATGGCAACCCACTCCAGTGTTCTTGCCTGGAGAATCCCAGGGAGGAGGGAGTCTGGTGGGCTGCCATCTATGGGGATGCACAGAGTTGGACACGACTGAAGTGATTTAGCAGCAGCAGTAA
>SJYC01059382.1:0-10231 GCA_006408675.1 Madoqua kirkii
AAAAATTGAATGCTGGAGGAGAAGGGGATGACAGATGGCAAGATGGTTGGATAGCATTAGCGACTCAATGGACATGAGTTTGTGTAAACTCTGGGAATTGATGATGGACAGGGAGGCCTGGAGTGCTGCAGTTCATGGCATCACAAAGAGTCATACCTGACTGAGTGATTGAAAATAACTGAACTGAATGGTCTAGTGATTTCCCCTACTTTCCTCCATTTAAGTATGAATTTGGCAATATGGAGTTCATGATCTGTGCCATAGTCAGGTCCCAGTCTTGTTTTTGCTGACTGTATAGAGGTTGTCCATCTTTGGCTGCAAAGAATATAATCAATCTGATTTTGGTATTGACCATCTGGTGATGCCCATGTGTAGCATGTTCTCTTGTGTTGTTGGAAAAGCGTGTTTGCTATGACCAGTGCGTTGTCTTGGAAAAACTCTGTCAGCCTTTGCCTTGCTTCATTCTGCATTCCAAGGTCAAATTTGCCTGTTACTCCAGGTATCTCTTGACTTCCTATTTTTGCATTCCAGTCCCCTATAATGAAAATGATTTCTTGTATGGGTGTTAGTTTTAGAAGGTCTTATAGGTCCTCATAGAACCATTCAGCTTCATCTTCTTCAGCATTACTGGTTGGGGAATAGGCTTGGATTACTGTGATATTGAATGGTTTGCCTTGGAAAGGAAGAGGGATCATTCTGTCATTTTTGAGACTGCATCCAAGTGCTGCATTTTGGACTCTTTTGTTGACTCTGATGGCTACTGCATTTCTTCTAAGGGCTTCTTGTCCACGGTAGTAGATAAAATGAACAGTATGAAAAGGCAAAAAGATAGGAGACTGAAAGATGAGCTCCTCAGGATGGTAGGTGCCCAATATGCTACTAGAGAACACTGTAGAAATAACTCCAGAAACAATAAGAGATGGACCAAAGCAAAAACACCCATCTGTGGATGTGACTGGGAATGGAAGTAAAGTCCAATGCTGTTAAGAACAATGAATAGGAACCAGAATATTAGGTCATGAATCAATGTAAATTGGAACTTGTCAAATAGGAAATAGCAAGAGTGAATATCAACTTTTAGGAATCAGTGAACTAAAATTAATTGGAATGAGTGAATTTTACTCTGATGACCATTATATCTACTACTATGGGCAAGAATCCCTTAGGTGAAATGGAGGAATCCTCAAAGTCAGCAAAAGAGTCTGAAAAGCGGTACTTGGATTCAATCTCAAAAATGACAAAGATCTGTTAGTTTCCAAAGCAAACCATTCAATATTACAGTAATCCAAGTCTATGCCCCTGCCAATAAAGATGAAGAAGCTGAAGTTGAATGATTCTAAGACCTTCAAGACATTTTAGAACTAATACCCCAAAAAGATACCCTTTTCATTATAGGGGACAGGAATGCAAAAATAGGAAGTCAAGAGATAACTGGAGTAACAGGCAAATTTGGCTTTGGAGTACAGAAAGAAGCAGGGCTAAGACTAACAGAGTTTAAGAGAACGCACTGGTCATAGCAAACATGCTCTTCCAACAACACAAGAGAAGATGCTACATATGGACATCACCCAGTGGTCAATACCAAAATCGGATTGATTATATTCTTTGCAGCGAAAGATGGAGAAGCTCGATATACTCAGCAAAAACAAGACTGGGAGCTTACTGTGGCTCTGATCATGAACTCCTTATTGACAAATTGAGACTTACTTTGAGAAAGCAGGGAAAACCACTACAGCTGCAAAGAATATAATCAGTCTGGTTTCAGTGTTGGGCATCTGGTGATCTCCATGTGTAGAGTCTTCTCTTGTGTTGTTGGAAGTCAAAAACATCTGGAATAACAGTCAAATCTAGCCTTGGAGTACAGAATGAAGCAGGGAAAGGCTAATAGAGTTATACCAACAGAATGCACTGATCATAGCAAGCACCCACTTCCAAAAACACAAGACCATTCAGGTATGACTAAATCAAATCCCTTATAGTTATACAGTAGAAGTAACTAATACATTCAAGGGATTAGATCTCATAAACAGAGTGCCTGAAGAACAATGGACAGAGGTTCATGACATTGTACAGGAGGCAGTGATCAAGACCATCCCCAAGAAAAAGAAATGCAAATGGGCAAAATGGTTGTCTGAGGAGGCCTTAGAAATAGCTGAGAAAAGAAGAGACGTGAAAGACAAAGGAGAAAAGGAAAGATATACCCACTTAAATGCAAAGTTCCAAAGAATAGCACGGAGAAATAAGAAAGCCTTCCTCAGAGATCAGTGAAAAGAAATAGGGGAAAACAATAGAATGGGAAAGACTAGAGATCTCCTGAAGAAACTTAGAGACAAGAGGGAACATTTCATGCAAACGTGGGCACAATAAAGGACAGAAATGGTATGGACCTAAGAGAAGCAGAAGATGTTAAGAAGAGGTGGCAACAATACACAGAAGAATTATACACAAAAGATCTTCATGATTCAGATAACTACGGTGGTGTGATCACTCACCAAGAGCCAGACATCCTGGAATGTGAAGTCAAGTGGGCCTTAGGAAGCATCAGTACGAACAAAGCTAGTGCAAGTTTTGGAATGCCAGTTGAGCTATTTCAAATCCTCAAATATGATGCTGTGAAAGTGTTGCACTCAATATGCCAGCAAAGTTGGAAGTGGTCACAGGACTGGAAAAGGTCAGTTTTCATTCCAATCCTTAAGAAAGGCAATGCCAAAGAATGTTCAGACTACCACACAATTGCACTCATCTCACAAGCTAGCAAGGTAATGCTCAAAATTCTCTAAGCCAGGCTTCAACAGTATGTGAACTGTGAACTTCCAGATGTTCAAGCTGGATTTAGAAAAGGCAGAGGAACCAGAGATCAAATTGCCACCATCAATTGATGACTGGATCATCAAAAAAGCAAGAAAGTTTCAGAAAAGCATCTATTTCTGCTTTATTGACTATGCCAAAGCCTTTGATTTGTGAATCACAACAAACTGGAAAATTCTTCATGAGACGGGATTGCCAGAGCACCTGACCTGTGTCCTGAGAAATGTCTATGCAAGTCAAGAAGCAACAGTTTGAACTGAACATGGACTGGTTCCAAATCAGGAAAGGATTACGTCAAGCCTATGTATCGTCACCGTGCTTATTTAACTTATATGCAGAGGACATCATGCAAAACTCTGGGCTGGAAGAAGCACAAGCTGGAATCAAGATTGCTGGGAGAAATATCAACAACTTCAGATATGCAGATGATACCACCCTTATGGCAGAAAGTGAAGAACTAAAGAGCCTCTTGATGAAAGTGAAAGAGGAGAGTGAAAAAGTTACCTTTAAAGCTCAACATTCAGAAAACTAAGATCATGGCATCCAGTCCCATCACTTCATGGCAAATAGATGGAGAAACAATGGAAACAGTTGGAGACTTTATTTTGGGAGGCTCCAAAATCACTGCAGATGGGGACTGCAGCCATGAAATTAAAAGACACTTGCTCCTTGGAAGAAAAGCTATGGCCAACCTAGACAGCATATTAAAAAGCAGGGACATCTCTTTGCCAACAAAGGTCTGTCTGGTCAAATCTATGGTTTTTCCAGTAGTTACGTATGGATGTGAGAGTTGGACTACAAAGAAAGCTGAGCACCAAAGTATTGATGCTTTTGAACTGCGATGTTGGAGATGACTCTTGAGAGTCCCTTGGACTACAAGGAGATCCAACCAGTCCAACCTAAAGGAAATCAGTTCTGAATATTCAATGGAAGGAGTGATGCTAAAGCTGAAATCCCGATACTTTGGCCACCTGATGCAAAGAACTGACTCCTTGGAAAAGCCCCTGATGCTGGGAAAGACTGAAGGCTGGAGGAGAAGGGGACAACAGAGGATGAGATGGTTGGATGGCATCACTGACTCGGTGGACATGAGTTTGAGTAAGCTCTGGGTGTTGGTGATGGACAGGAAGGCCTGGTGTGCTGCAGTACATGGGGTTGTAAAGAGTCGGACACAACTGAGTGACTGAACTGAACTGAACTGAACTGAATTAGGTTGAACACTATTGGTAAATAAAGACATGAGGTCACTATAACGTGGAAGCCATTTTTACTGTGAATGTTTCCCAGCAAGATCAAGTTTTTTGCAGTGTAAGAATGGTAGCTGACTGTAAAATAGGCTAAAAGAGTTCAGGGCAAAGGAAGATAATTGTGTACACAGAATTTAGTTAATATTTCCTTCTTGGCTTAATCTAGTAACATGCCTGTTGTGAGGGTTCCCCAGTCTTTGCACACCTTCCATTACTGCTGTATTTAGCAACCTCCATCATTTCTTGCTCCTCTATTAGACGATGCTCGTTTTTTTGTTTGATAGAGTTCTATATTTGTTGTAATATATCATCGTTTATTGGGCATTTGAACTGCCTATTAACCTAGGCCAGCTTTACTAGGATTCCTATTGTCTTTTTAGTGCTCTGGAAAAAAAAAGTAGCCTAGTTTTGAGTGGTTTTTTTCCCTCCATGGTCCTTTTTATTTTTAGTTTATGATTTTGCAGAATATGAGGGTCTTCAGGAAAACTGTATTGTAACTGAAATTCTTGTTTCTACTTACTACCATATACAAATGATTTAAACTCTAAACATTCTCTCAATAGCTAGAAAAATGCAGTGTAGTAGAATGCTGTTACTGCTGCTGCTAAATCACTTCAGTCGTGTCCAACTATGTTGGTGATGGACAGGGAACCCTGGCATTCTGCCATCCATGGGGTCACAAAGATTTGGACACGATTTAGCAACTGAACTGAATTATTCATGGTGTTCTCAAGCAAGAGTTCTAGTGGTATGCCATTCCCTTCACCAGTGGACCCCATTTTGTCAGAACTCTCCAGCATGACCCATGCATGATGGGGTCCCCTGCATGGCATGGTCATAGTTTCCTTTAGACAAGGCTGTGGTCCATGCAATCAGTTTGGTTAGTTTTATGTGATTGTGGTCTTCATTCTGTTGGCCCTCTGATTTATAAGGGTAAGAAGCTTATGGATGCTCCTGATGGGAGAGACTGACTGAGGGGAAATTGGGTCTTGTTCTGATGGGAGAGCCACGCTCAGTAAATCTTTAATCCAATTTTCTGTTGATAGGCGGGGCTGTATTCCCTCTGTTTTTTGACATGAGGTCAAACTATGGCAGGGTAATGAAGATGATGGCAACCTAACTGAGGTAATTGGTGTTATGGAAACCTTTGCTGCTGCAGCAGAGGCTGTAAATAATTTATATTTCTCCTCTATTGTTCAGTTCAGTTGCTCAGTCATTACAACACTATTTATTGAATAGTCTCTCATTTCTCCTCAAGTTATTTTTTAAATTTTGGTGTTATGTTATCAAAATATACATGCACATCTGTCAAATAGTTTGTCTTGCAGTAAAAAAGTGACCCTTTGTGTATCTGCCACCATTTCCTGCTGCTCAAGCAAATATTTCAACTGTTGTTGATTCCTTTGATATCTACTGATATATCTCTAAGTAACATGCTTATATTACTTTCTTGATTTTTTTTTTCTTTCAGTTTTAGCCACTGTTGACTTCTTGTTAGATAAAATAATGTTTTAGCTTGTTGGGAGCCAGTGTGAGGAACTCTGCCCATGGCAAAAGTCATGAGGAAAGAAGCTTGGCATATGCAAAGGCATGATCAAGCCTCAGGAAACCTCCTGTTCCCAAGCATCTACCCCCAAAACCAGAGTACTTTATGGGGAGCTCTCCCCCATAACCATTTCTCTCAGAGAAGGAGTTAACTTGCAGCCCCAGTTAATAAAAATTCCTGGGCGTGATAAGAGTGTTTCAACTTACAAACTCTGAAGGTTCTCTAGCCTGCCTGATCAGATTCGTCCACCAAGTGTGATTGTTTACAACCCTCTCCCCCACCCCCAACTGTGAGAGGCATGGGATGCTTTAAAACTTTCTAAATACAGCCTGATTATTAGTATAGTATTAGTGGGTTGATTAGGAATTATATTGGTGAAGGGTTTTTTCATTTGTCCTGTCAATAATTACTGCTAATTCCCTGCCCTGGGTGTGACAAGGGTGTCTCAGTTCAAACCTCTCTGCTGACAGACTAGCTTGTGTGACAACCTCTCAACCATAAACAGCACAGAGAGTTTGGAGTATTAGCATAGGGCTTTTCTCATTTGATTGCTGCCAGGCCTTCATATCCTTAGGCACCTGGGAATATATTAATCAATGTATTTGGAATATAAAAAAGGAAATATAGTAGTTTTTGATGTTAGCAATATTAGACTTTCTGAGTTAATGAATTTTCTCTTTTGCTATAGACTATTGTACTTTGTTATAAATCACTGTGTCCTTGCTATGCAAAAATGTAACCTTATCACTCTCTTAAGACTAAATAGATTGTAAAGGGAACATTGGTGAAGGATTTTCATTTGTTGGGCTGATGTTTGCTACCTAATCTCCATATTCCCTGCCCTTATAATAAATATAAATAGCATATAGGAGAAATAAGTATTAACCTCTAAGCATATAAGAGAAACAAGTATTAACCTTTAAGACTAATCATGTTAAACCTTAGGGTAAGTAAATTCCTTTCTTGATTGTAATTCACTAAACCTTCACCCTATAGGAATGCAACTTTATTTGGAGGGTGGTGCCTGAAAAAATCACTCCTGGAAAAATAAGTTTTCTGGTTAACTGATCGGTATCAGAAAGGGCCATAAAATGTCAGCAGACCTCATAGTCAGAAGATGATGTGAAAACTCACAAGACCTTTGTATAATTTTATATGAAACACCTCCTTGTGACAAGGGTCGGGTCTGCTGACCCCTGCGTGACTCTGTATTCATCCCTATGTGTAACAAAAGGTATATAAACAAACCTGAAAAATAGAGAAATCAGATCAGTTCCGGAAAGACTGATTCCCTCATGTCCTTCCTTTCTGCTCCCCAATTTTCTAGCTGAATTCCCATCTGGAATGAGGGTGCCCTCCATGTCTGCTAATTTGCCCTGGTTTTCAAGACCACACGTGGCACCGGTGGCCTAACACAGATGGTGCAAATTCCTTGTCCGGAATTTTATTGGTACCGCACGTAAACCAAGTTATTCAGCCCCTTTCTCTCTCTCCTTCTATTTTCTGGCCAAATTCCCATCTGGTGCATAGGACCCAACAAGCCTACTAATTTTACCTGGGCTTCTAAGATTGGACCGGGGGCAGGGGGCTCAGTGCCTCCTCTCCTTTGGGAGAACGGGAAGACGCCTGCGGCCTACGTAGGTGGTGATTGGTACCCTGTGTTAACCAAGTTATTTGGCCTCTTTTTCTCTGCTAAATTCCTAGTCCCTCTCTATCTGTAATTAGATAGTTTTTTCTAGGACACCTACTCTTCCCCCACCTTCGAATTACCCTGGATCCACCGAGGCTGGATCATGGCATTAGCTTATGATAATTTTTCTGCCTTGTCCTAGTAACACAAAACACCACCATCCCTTTTTCCTCCTGATATGATTCTTTTGTGATTTCTGTTGAAGCTGCATGCAGGATTTGCATTGGTACAACTATAATTGCTAATCATATCCAAATCATGTAGTAACTGTGTGATTATTTTTCCTCTTTGCCCAACCTCTTGTATTGCCTAGACCAAATAACTGACTTTAAAAAGTTAGTATAATTTTATGCAAATATTAATACAACCCTAAACATTCCCCCAGGTGTGTAAATCTCTTTCCATGCATTCAAACACATTAGACTTCTGTTAATTTAATCTTCTTTCAGAATCAGAATCTTTCCTACTTTGTTCTGGATTAGCTACTCTCTAGCTTTTGTTGCCATCTCTTAAGCTGCCTCTTGAATCTTCCCTTCATCATCTTTGCTGTGTACATTTGAAAATGTTTTCTTTTACCCACCTGACCGAGAATTTTGCTGTTTATACAGTGTTAGGTTGGAGATAGTTTTTTCTTTGAATTGTGAAAACTTTGACCCATTGTGTGCTTAGCCACTCAGTTGTGTCCAACTCTTTGTGACCCTGTGGACTATAGCCCACCAGGCTTCTCTGTCCATGGAATTCTCCAGGCAAGAATATTGCAGTGGGTTGCTATTTCCTCCTCCAGAGGATCTTCCCAACCCAGGGATCAAACCTAGGTCTCTCCTGGGCCTCCTGCGTTGACAGACAGGTTCTTTGCCACCACTGAGCCATCAGGAAGCCTTCGACCCATAATCTTCCACTTTCAACAATGCTGTTGATAAATCCAATGCCATTCTGAGTCTCCTGTCCAAATAATTTTATGGAACTAGTTTTTGAAATTTTCTTTCTGGAAAATTGCAGGATCTCTTTTTTGTCCCTGTTGTTTTAGAATTTTATGGTGCTAGTATCTTGCTGTGGTACCATTTTCAATCTTTATACTTAGCATTTGATAAGTCCCTTTGATATAGAAAGACATATCTGTCAATTCTTAGAAATCTTCTGGAATTAATTCTTAGATAATTTCCTTCTCTCCATTTTCTTTTTTTATTCTGGGAATTCCTGATATTCAAATGTTGGATCTGCTAGACTGGTCTTATTGTCTCTTTGCTCTCTTTTGGGATTTTACTTTTCGCTCCGAACTTCTGTTTGTTTCTCTGTAACTGGTAATGTAGTATATGTTTGGCTTTTCTCTTCAAAACTCCTTTCCTCTTCCGTCATTTGTGTGGTGGCACAGATCATCTCCTGTGGTGGTTATTGGTGCTGTTTCCAGGTATTTCTGGTTCTTCCTCCTTCTGGGCACATGGTGGTTGAGTAGGCAGTATGATCAGTCCTGAAGAATATGTTGTGAATGGATATGGTGTGTGTTATGTCCAGGCTGGAGAATTGAGTTGCCAGCACTTGATTCTATAGAACTCTCTCTCTTACAGTGATCAGCAGTGCTCCAGAGGGTGGTTACTTCTACACTCTGAGTCCTGCAGTGTGGGTGATATTGAGCAGAGCCCTCTGTGGACCATAATGGACAGGAGCAAAGCATGGATATGTTGGGACTGTCTCTTATTGGAGCAAACCGAAAACATTCTAAAATCACCTGGGTTCTGGAGGAACCTGGAATTTCCATCCCTCTTGCCAATACTTTGTTCAGTAATATAGACCTATGAACACCACCTATTTTTCTAAATTGGCTCTTTCAGACTAAAGGAACAGAGTTTGTTTGATGGGTAGGGAAGAAGGACTCATCTCTCTCTGTCTTTCTCCATTTGTAGTCTATCTATTGAGAACAAGATTCTATAAATCATAGAATCCTATGAATTTTAAGAAGGATCACCCTTAAAATAAAAAATTCAGCCTATATTTCAGATGACAGAGCTAAGAATCCTTGGGATCCTGGAGGAAACTGTAGAGGACCTGGATCAATGACCCCTGGGGTCTACCTGGAGTTTTACCTTCTGGTTGTAAAGGGAGCCGTGTCTTTATTGCTTGGGCCACTTTGAAGTTGGCCTTTTGTTAAAGTCCAACACATCCTAATGGATAAATGGAATAATACCACCCTCAAAGTTGGAGAAAGAGCTCTAATTAAGACAAAATGCATATGACAAGAGTTATTTCTTTATCCTCTGCTTCATGTGTTTAAAATTAGCTTTGTCCATTAAAATCATTAAAGGGGAGGAGCTTTAGATTAAAGTTAGCAAATGATGTCACCCTTTGCACATCCAGTTCCCGTGAATGGTTAGGTGTGATTTTGCACTGTTCTTTTGTTTATTTAATTACACTCACCTTGTTCCAAAAAGGGTCTGAGGTAGCTTGTTATTTGGTTATCACAGCCTTAGAATTTGGAAGGATTTGTCTAAAGTAAAATCACAGAGAAGTCACTAGAGGAGTAACGAGAGTAAATATTAAAATTCCTAGGGTGCTGAGAACTTGACTTAAGGCTGCCTTCCATTTCCCTGTTTCCCTATCTGTGTTGCTTTTAAACCCATTTCTGCAACAGAGAGAGGAGAAATGTTTGCCAGAGTTCACAAATTAGATGAAAATATGGTACAATGATGAAGAGCAAGGGTTGGCAAACTCTAGCACATAGGCCAGATACAGTTGGTCACCTGGTTTGGTACTGCCAGAAAACTAAGAGTGGTTTCCACATTTTTAAATAATTACAAAGACAAACAAACAAAGACACAGGTTATATGTGGTCACAAAGCCAAAGGTAGGTACTCTTCAGCCATGTATGTATATATATATGTATATGTATATATATATATATATATATATATATATATATATGTATAAATGTTGGCCAGAAAAGAT
>SJYC01059384.1:0-10939 GCA_006408675.1 Madoqua kirkii
GGCCAAGATGGCGGTGCAGGTGGTGCAGGCGGTGCAAGCGGTCCATCTGGAGTCAGACGCCTTCCTCGTGTGCCTCAACCACGCTCTGAGCACGGAGAAGGAAGAGGTGATGGGGCTGTGCATTGGGGAGTTAAATGATGACTTAAGGAATGACCCCAAATTTACATATACTGGAACTGAAATGCGCACAGTTGCTGAAAAGGTTGACACCGTCAGAATTGTTCATATTCATTCTGTCATCATCCTGAGACGTTCCGATAAGAGGAAGGATCGGGTGGAAATTTCTCCAGAGCAGCTGTCTGCAGCCTCAACAGAGGCAGAGAGGTTGGCTGAACTGATGGGTCGCCCCATGAGAGTTGTGGGTTGGTATCACTCCCACACCCATATAACTGTTTGGCCCTCACATGTTGATGTCCGCCCACAAGCCATGTACCAGATGATGGATCAAGGTTTTGTAGGACTTATATTTTCCTGCTTCATAGAAGATAAAAATACAAAGACTGGACAGGTACTCTATACTTGCTTTCAATGCATACAGGCCCCAAAGAGCTCAGAATATGAGAGAATTGAAATCCCAATTCATATTGTACCTCACGTAACCATTGGGAAAGTATGTCTTGAGTCAGCAGTTCAGCTGCCCAAGATCCTGTGCCAAGAAGAACAAGATGCGTATAGGAGGATCCACAGCCTTACACATCTGGACTCAGTAACCAAGATCCATAATGGCTCAGTATTTATCAAGAATCTGTGCAGTCAAATGTCAGCGGTCAGCGGACCTCTACTACAATGGTTGGAGAACAGACTGGAGCAAAACCAACAGCATGTGCAGGAGCTTCAACAAGAAAAGGAAGAGCTTCTGCAAGAACTTTCTTCTCTAGAATAAAGCAGGAGACAGAACAAGGAAGGATGAAAATATCCAGGAATAAAATTCATTAGGCCAAATCCATTTTGAAGAAGAAAAACCGGGGGGGACTCATGTTACCTGACTTCAAGATTTACTATAAAGCTGTAGTGATCAAGACAGCCCAACCGATTTTGGCAAAAGTACAGAAGCAATTCAACGGAGGAAGGATAGTCTTTTCAACAAATCATGTTGATGCAGTTGGCAAAGAAAAGGAACTTTGACCTAAACTGTATACAATATACAAATTTGAAAATGTATCATGATGCTAGGTGTTAGATGTAAAACTATAAAACCTTTAGGGAAAAAAATCATAGAAAAATCTTTAGGATCTTGGGCTAGGCAACAAGCTCTTGGCCTTCACCCCAAAAGCACAGTGCTAAAAGGAAAAAGTTGATACACTGGACTTTATCAAAAGGAAAAACTTCTGCTCTGCAAACAATTTAGGAGGAAGATGTTATTGACAGAAATCATTTGCAAACCATTTATGGCGATGAATCCGGAATATATTATATAAAGTCAAGAGGAAAAAAATAATACAATTAGAAAATGAGCAGAAGATATAAATAGACATAGCACTGAAGAGGGAATGTTGATGGCAAGCAAGCATAGGAGAAAATATTGAATCTTATTAGTAATCAGGGGATGCAAATTAAAACCACAAGGAATTATGACTATGTACTTATCAGAATGGCTAAAGAAAATAATAATGAAAATGAGGACTTCCTGCCAGTTCAGTGGTTGAGACTCTGCCTTTCAGTGCCGAGGGCATGGGTTTGATCTCTAGTTGGGGAACTAAGATCCCATATGCCTTGGGTGGCCAAAATTTTTTTAATAGTGAAAATAGCAGATGCTGTTGAGCATACAAATTGGAGATCACATGCCTTGCTGAATGGAATGTAAAATGCTAAGCCACTCTAAAAAAAAGAGTTTGGAAACTTCTAACAAACTTAAACATGAAAGTGTTAGCTACTCAGTCATGTCTGACTCTTTGGACCCCATGGACTGTAGCCTGCCAGGCTCCTCTGTCCATGGGGATTCTCCAGGCAGGAATACTGCAGTGGGTTGCCATTCCCTTCTCCAGAGGATTTTCCTGACCCAGGGATCGAAAATTAAACATGCATGTACTGTATTACCCAGCAACTGTTTTTCTGGATATCTATCCCAAAGAAATGAAAGCCTATTTTGGCACAAAAACTTCTATACAGATGTTATTAGCACTTTCATTTGTAATAGCCCCAGATGAAACAACCCAGATGTCCTGCAGTTCAGTGTGCAGTTAAACCAACCATGCACACCATGGGATACTACTTTGCAATGTAAAGAAACAGAATATTGATATACACAACTTGGATGGACCTCAAGTGTATTACAATGAATGAAAAAAGTCTCAACAAGTCACCTACTGTATGACTGCATTTGTATAACATTCTAAATTCTTGAAATGAAAAATTATAGAAATTAAGAACAGATTAATGGTTTCCAGGGACAGGGACTAGAGGGGTTATGAGATATGGGTGATTATAAAGGGTAACGACACAAGCAGTTCCTTAATGCTGATGGAACAGTTCTATTTCTTGATTGTGGTGCTGATTACATGAATGTATATCTGTGCTAAAACTATATAGAGCTACACAAAAAAAACCCTACAAATGAATGCATGTAAAATCTGGTGAAACCAAATAAGGTCTATAGTCTAGTCAGCAGTATTGTACCATTGTCAATATGTTGGTTTTGAAGTTGGATTATAATGATGTGTAAGATCTTACCTGGGGGAAACTGGGACTCCTTGTACTATTTTTGCACCTTCCTGTTAATCTGTAATTATTGCAAAATAAAGAGTTGTAAGTTTTAAATAAGGAAAAACCAAAAATAAAAACATAGAGCATCACAAATCAAAGATGCTTTCATAGAAAGAGTGGTTGTTGTTGTATAGTCACCAAGTTGTGTCCAACTCTTTGTGACCCCATGGACTGTAGCCCACCAGGCTTCTCAGTGCATAGGATTTTCCAGGCAAGAATCCTGAGTGGGTTGCCATTTCCTTCTCTAACAAGGATTACAATTCTTACATTCTTTTCTTGTGGTTCTCAAATGCATTAAAATGGACCTCAAGTCATCCACAGGGCTAACTGAAAGATTGCTGAGGCCCAAGGATTTGCATTTCTAGCTGATTCCCAGGCCTTGCTGATGCTATGATTCATGGATCACACTTTGAGAACAAGAGCATTAAAAAGATTGTAAGTTCCTCTCAATTTCTTTTCTCAACAAAACCCATCAAGTGTTTTGTTTTCCTAAGGGCTTCTGAAAACATTCCCCAAGGGCATATCTTTTCCTTTAATTAACATAAAAATAATGTTAATATATTGAACATCATGGACTTCCCAAGGTAGCGCTGGTAGTAAAGAACTCATGTGCCAATGCAGGAGACAAAAGATGTGGGTTTGATCCCTGGGTTGGGAAGATCCCCTGGAGGAGGGTATGGCAGCTCATTCCAGTATTCCTGCCTGGAGAATCCCATGGACAGAAGAGCCTGGTGGGCTCCAGTACCTAGGGTCACAAAGATTTGGACACGATTGAAGCAACTTAGCACATATTAAACACCTGCATGACTGCTTGCCAAGATGTGGCTGCCCCGAGCTTGCCTGGTGTGGGGACGTGGCTGACAAATAGACCCCACTAGCAGGACAACACTGGAAGCCTAAGGAAGGGATGGTGTGTTGTTCTCTTCCCAGCCATCACTGGCACATCCTGAGAATCCTGACCTTTTCTGCTTGCCATGCCCAAAGCATCTTCTTTGGCTCTAGTTTTAGGGAAGGCGAGGGAAGCACAGAGGGAATGAAGATTCCGTTTCTGCCCCAAAGGTTCTGGTGTGAAATGTTTCTATCCTAACCACTTGCTTTCAGGCTTCTGCTCTACAGAGTTCAAACTATTTATTCCTAACCCAAAAGGAAAATACATCAGCTTAGGTAACTAGAAAGACAGAGGGAGACTCCCGAGCTCTTTTCAGATGAGATCTCTATCCATGAGAGAGTCCCTATTGGCACTCTCACCTGTCACCCAAGTGCCGCTGTGAGGAAAGAACTGTGAGCGCTGGGGAAGGGATCCCATTTCCAAAGGAAACTGGAGAGAAAAAGGAAAGATACGGCTTAACTTTTTTATGTTTATCCCTTCATTGAAACTGTTTTTCCTTCCTAATTCCTAACAAAGCCTGTAAGTCATTCATCGCCCACATTCCACGAAGACTCTGATGCCCCAGCAAGAAGGGACAGAATTGAAAACATTCTTCCATGAGCATCATTCTCTCTAAGCTTGCGTGATCCTGGATTTCCATACAGTGGATTTTAAGCCTCTCGGACATATCCATAATTTTTGTACATCTCTTGCTTTCCCAAATAGGCAATACTCTTGGGGGCTGGATCCACATCTGATTAAAACCAAATAAGGCTCTTCCTTTTATTCTTTTTTTTAGGTACTACATTGTGATTTCAAAGCTATGTCAGCATTACATAGTGTCAAAGATTCTTTCCACAATGTATGTATCAGATAGAACCTGAAGAGCAAAGACAGAAAAAGGAGATATGTGTGAAAGACTTGGCAGAGAGAAGGATGTTAGTGCTAGAGGCTTGAGGAACGGTATCTAGGAACAAGGAAGAAAGTGAAGTTGGCAAAGTGAGTTGTATAAACATGCTTTTGCAGAGGCAATCCGGAGTATTTTTCATCCAAAATTCCTTAAAAGGCTAGGCTTTCCTTAAAGTGCAGGCCACAAACGGGATTGCCAGCATGAGTCTGCCATGTCCTCTCTTCTTGGTCAGTAGGATTCAGTGTTTCCCAGGTTCCTGGTGTATCAGGAAACTGGGGGTCCCTAATGTAGTCTGGCTCTGCACCTGTTCTGAGGTGTCTTGACACTGCTCACACCAGAGTCCTGGCATTCTTCTAATAGTAAAATCCTGTGGCCATTCTTTGTTTTTTAATATACTTATTTATTTGGCTGCACTGGGTCTTAGTTATGATACGGAGGATCTTCAGTCTTCATTTCAGCATGCAATGTCTTCAGTTGCTATATGAGAACTCTTAGTTGCAACATGTGGTATCCAGTCCAAGACGAGGGATTGAACCTGGCCCTCTGTATTGGAAGCACAGAGTCATAGCCACTAGACCACCCGAACCACCAGGGAGGTCCCCTTATGGATGTTCTTATCGCCTTAGCCCAGGAATTGGCAAACTTCTTCCATAAAGGGCCAGAGAGTAAATATTCTATCTAGGCTTGTGGGTCCTATGGTTTCTGCTGCATCTCCTCAACTCTGCCGTTATACTGTGAAAGTAACCACAGTGGATATGTAACTTAATGAGCATGTCTGTGTTCCAATAAAACTTTATTTATGGACACTGCAATTTGCATTTCATATAATTTTCAGATGTTTAAAATAGTCTTTTAACTTTTTCAAAGCATTTAAAAATGTGAACACCTTTCTTAGCTTGTGGGCCACACAGAAACAGGTGGTGGGCTGGATTTGGCTTTGGATTTGCAGGTCACTGTTCAGTGACCCCTGTTTTAAAGCTCCCCAGCTCATTCTGTGTGCAGCCAAGGTTGAGAACCCCTAGCTTATAACTTTCAGTTTCTCAAACCACCGTCCTAATTCATCATTGTATCACTGTATGGTACGCAGGTGGTTGATGAAGTTTGGATGATTTTATCTTTTCTAGGTCTTTGGTTCAAGAAACTCAAAGTATAAGCTAGAAATTCTCCACTTTGGTTGTACAAAGAATGATGCCCTGCATCTCCTTGCTGATAGGTGTTTATTGAAATGGTTAGTAAATAAGACATCTAGGGAGCAGGGCAGGTTATGCTTGGTAGAGTTGAGGGACGGAGCAGCAATCTGGGACTCATGGCAGGCAGGGGTGATGGGGGGTGTTGTTGGCCATGGAAGTGCACCATTCTCACCTCCATTCCAGAGAAGCTTCTGTGGGGAGGGTAGATGATAGATAGTCACCAGCTGATGTACTTTCAGATTTCATGCTAGAGCCATGTTCCCCATAGGCTACTCTTGTCTACTGAAAAATAAAGGAGCATGACCCAAAAGTCAGGAGTTATGTTTTATTTGGAGAAACTGAGAACTTAAACCCAGAACAGTGCATCCCAGAGAACTCTGAGTGACTGCTCCAAAGAGGTGAGCTGGGAGCCAGGAATAGGAGTTTTTGCAGTAAAAATTCAGGTAGTTGTGTTAGACCCGGAGAAGGCCTAATCACCGGAACCGTCGCTTCACAGATCACCAAGTCTCGAATTCGATGCAAACCGCAAGAGGATTTATTGAACCGGCACGCTGGGGTTCAGTCACCTCCGAGGAGGAACGAACCCAGAGCTCTGGTCACAGGAAATTTTATACAGAAAAATCACAAGTAGGTGGGAATAGGGTTAGGACACTGAAAACAATGTGATTGGGGGCCATAGGCAGGCACAGGTGGGGTGAGGACGTTTGATTGGTGGGCAAGGCTTAACCTTTAAGGGGATAGGTCTGCAGGTAATCAGGTCAAAATGGCTGGGTGACCACCTCGAGGCGGTTAGCCAGTCCTCAGAAAAACAGCTACCCGGAAAAGTCTAACAGAAAATACATCGCTGGGGGGGGGGGTCTCTTGTAAGGGCCAGGAAACTAGGCTATAAGTCATCAGTTAAGGATTAATAGAAAAACTCACCACTATAGAGGGGCTTTTTCAAGGATCAGGAGGCCATGAGTCACCAGATAAGGGGAAGGCTATTTTCCATGAGGTACGGCCTGCCTCTGGGGTTTTAGAACAAAGGAGACTTAAAATTTTAACCTAATTCCTTCAGTTGGCACATCAAAGATTGCTGTTAATCAAATAAAACCAGATATCTAAAGTTAATGAGGGATGTTCCTATAGCTCAGATGGTAAAGAATCTGCCTGCCATGCAGGAGACCTGGGTTCTATCTCTGGGTCAGGAAGATCCCTTGGAGAAGGAAATGGCAACCCACTCCAGTATTCTTTCCTGGAGAATCCCCATGGACAGAGGAGCCTGGTGGGATATAGTCCACGGATCACACAAAGAGTCGGACATGACCAAGCGACTAACACACACAAAGTTAATGAGCTTAGCACTTTTCTATGTATGGGAAGATGCAAGCATCTGGGCTCATTGGAATCATTCCTTTGACCTGTGCCTCAGCTCTCTGGGGCTGGTACCCTGTGCTTTCCTCATCCTGAGTCTCCTTGGGGTGCATATCTGGGGTGGCCGCAGAGACTGACTGCTAGATGGTGGGCATCCCGTTTCCACCCCAGTTCCCTCAGGGCTTGCTGTCTGCTGGGGCAGCTGTTACGTGGCCCCTTGCTGGCCATAACATCCTTTGTTTACTGACATGACAGGCAAGATTTTAGTTCACATACCCAATCAGTATTGAGCACGACGGGAACCCGAGAGCTGGGCCGTTCCTTCCCAGTACAGGACCCTTCTGGTGGGAGTATTTTCCCCTGGGCGTGCTCATCAGCCTGGATGAGGTTTCCTGAGGACTGCACCGCAGTGCCCTGCTCCTTTCACCGCATCCTGTCTTCCCTCTGGCTGTTTACAGGCGTCAGACCTTCAAGAAGTTCTGGAAGCACCCCTAGTGATACCTGATCCGTCTCTTTATCCTTCATAAGCTTTTCCTCCAATAAATCTCTTCACAGAGGGCCTGGACTGATGTCAGGGAGGAGACTTTGTAAGAAGTAGATATAGCTCATTTTGCTCCAAGTTTGGGATTTCTTTTTTTTCTTTTCCTATCCTCTCCTTATTTATCTGAGGGTAGAATCAACAGGGTTGGCAAATGGCTATGCTGATTTTAATGGAATTGATAAGAGAATTGCAGTGAAGTGTGACATTTCTTCCTGAGCTGGCAGGTATTCTTGGTTAGAAGCAGCTAATTCCTTAGGGAACTTTGATATTGAACTCATAGCTTCAAATCAAAATTAATTCTCGTTCCAGTCATTTGTGCTGAAAGGCCATATCCTTGAGGGAGGTGGGAGGCCTGGGAGCTTGCTAGGTGTGGCCGTCTTAGGACTGACTCCAGCCAGGATTGGTGACCAGCGGGTGAGAAGCCGGGTGGGCCAGGCAGAGAGAAATGGCCCCAGCTTTTGTCTGCTTTCCTTGTCATTCTGTAGAACCTACTGAAAAAATAGATACTAGATTTAAAATTTTTCTCTGGGGGAAAATGATGGACAGAAACCAGATGAAAGCATCAGAACTCTGCCAGGCACCTGAGGTCTGGTACTAGACTTCATTCTCAAAGGGCACTCATGGGGGACACTGGGTCAGTGGAGAAAGGTGGCCTCACACACTTGGTGAAAATGAGAGACCATAGCCCCATTGCCTTCCCCTCCCCAGGAACAGTTACTTAGTTTTGGAGTAATGACCTGTTCAGCTTCTACTCCCTAGTGAGTTGTGGGCTCCTAGGATCACTTCATGGGAAATAGATGGGGAAACAGTAGAAACAGTGTCATGGGGGGCTCCAAAATCACTGCAGATGGTGACTGCAGCCATGAAATTAAATGACACTTACTTCTTGGAAGGAAAGTTATTACCAACCTAGATAGCATATTCAAAAACAGAGACGTTACTTTGCTGACTAGTCTGTCTAGTTAAGGCTGTGGTTTTTCCTGTGGTCATGTATGGATGTGAGAGTTGGACTGTGAAGAAGGCTGAGCGCCGAAGAATTGGTGATTTTAAAGTGTGGTTTTGGAGAAGACTCTTGAGAGTCCCTTGGACTGCAAGGAAGTCCAACCAGTCCATTCTGAAGGAGATCAGCCCTGGGATTTCTTTGGAAGGAATGATGCTGAAGCTGAAACTCCAGTACTTTGGCCACCTCATGCGAAGAGTTGACTCACTGGAAAAGACTCTGATGCTGGGAAGGATTGGGGGCAGGAGGAGAAAGGGATGACCGAGGATGAGATGGCTGGATGGCATCAGTGACTCGATGGACGTGAGTTTAAGTGAACTCCGGGAGTTGGTGATGGACAGGGAGCCCTGGCGTGCTGCGATTCATGGGGTCACAGAATCGGACACAACTGAGTGACTGAACTGAACTGAGGATGACTCTTATCAGTTAAGGCTCTGTGCTGGTGCAGCTTATAGATGCCACTGTTTTCTTTTGTTTGTTTTTAAGAATTATTATGTTTTTTATTGAAGTATAGTTACAGGGTGTTCCTTTCTGCTGTACAGTAAAGTGATTCAGATATACATATATACATTCTTTTTTAATATTTTTCCATTATGCTTTATAATAGGATACTGAATATAGTACTCTGTGCTAGACCTCGTTGTTGATCCATTCCATACATATTAGATTACACCTGCTAACTCCAACCTTGCACCCCACCTCCCTCCCTCAACTCCCTTGTCCTTGGCAACCACAAGTCTGTTCTCTATGTCTGTGAGTCTGTTTCTGTTTTGCAGACAAGTTCACTTGTGTATAGACACCACTGTTGCAATGAATAGGGAGGGTGAAAGGAGTGGCACTTGGCCATTGGATTGGCAGAGCTGGACGGGTTAAGAGCCACCCCCAAGCTTCTGGCTTATGTGATGCGTATCCCTTGAAATGCCAGGAGATGAGTGCCTCTTCTCTGACAGTTTCACTCTGAGTCCGAGGAACAGTGTTAATTGACTGGGCCTGAATCCTGTGCTCGCAGCTGTGTCAGACACCATGGGTGGAAGGGACTCTAGCAAGGAAGGAGGGGTAAGGTTTTCAGAATGGGATGGTTTGAGGACAAAGCTACCACTCTTCCTGTAAAAGGCACAGGTCAAAGGCTGAGACCTCAGATCTCTTTCCAAATGAGATCAGAAAGCACGTAAATTTGGAAGGTGGGTATCCAAAGTTCAGGTAAATAGGAATGAAAAAACCTGTGGGAAGAGGAGGACAGGAGAGGAACTCATATTAGAGACATGATGGAGAGCCCATACCAAGTGCTGTGTCTACAAGGACCCTTTCACTTAACCAAGAAATCTTACTTAGCAAGTTTAACAATGGAAAGGCTGAAGGTAGAAAAGCTCCAGGCTGCTTCCTGCTGGAGTCTTCCAGAACCAGGGTCTGTCTGCCTCCCAGCCTCTCACTTTGCTATCTAGGCATCTTGCTCTGTCCAGGCACCACCCCTGCCCCATCCCCACCCGATCACAGGGTGACTGCAGTCGGTGTATCAATGCTGGCTTCCCCTTGGGCCCCTCCCCATTTGAAAGTTGTGGTAAAATGCATATAATATAAAATTTACCATCTGAACCATTTTGGGGGGGAGGTAGTATTTTCTTTTAATTGAATTGTAGTGATTTATAATGATGTGTTAGTTTCAAGTGTCACGGTGATTCAGCTATATGTATATATATATATATATAATTTTTCTTTTTCAAATTCTTTCCCCTTTTACATTATTACAAACATTGAGTAGCATCCTCTGTTCTATAACTTTAGGTTCTTGTTGGTTATCTATTTTATACAGAATCTGCCAGCAATGCAGGGGCCACAGGAGATGTGGGTTTGATCCCTGGGTCAGGGAGATACCCTGGAGGAAGGCATGACAACCCACTCCAGTATTCTTGCCTGGAGAAATCTCATGGAGAAGGGAACCTGGTGGGCTATAGTCCATGGGGCTGCAAAGAGTCAGACAAAACTGGAGCAACTTAGCACGTGTGCATGCACACACACACACACACAACACACACGTGTGTATATGAACCATTTGTAAGTGCACAGTTCAGTGGAATGAAGTGCATTTACACTGTTGTACAACCATCACCACCATCCATCTCCAGAACTGTCTTAATCTTGTAACTGTTAAACTCTGTCCCCTACTAAACAATAATGCTCCACCACCCTTCCCCCAGCCCTGGCATTTACCCCTCTACTTTCTGTCTACTTTCACAAAAGAGTGATTTTTAACTCTTCTAGGTGCTCATATTAAGTGGAATAATACAGTGTTTGTCTTTGTTGCACCTGTTTTTGTTATGACCCATGAATTAAGAATGTTTTCAATATTTGTAAATGGTTACATTTAAATGTTCTA
>SJYC01059385.1:0-30647 GCA_006408675.1 Madoqua kirkii
GAGTGATTTTTAACTCTTCTAGGTGCTCATATTAAGTGGAATAATACAGTGTTTGTCTTTGTTGCACCTGTTTTTGTTATGACCCATGAATTAAGAATGTTTTCAATATTTGTAAATGGTTACATTTTAAATGTTCTATTCAGTTCAGTTCAGTCGCTCAGTCGTGTCGGACTCTTTGCAACCCCATGAATCACAGCACACCAGGCCTCCCTGTCTATCACCAACTCCCGGAGTTCCCTCAGACTCACGTCCATCGAGTCACTGATGCCATCCAGCCATCTCATCCTCGGTCATCCCCTTCTCCTCCTGCCCCCAATCCCTCCCAGCATCAGGGTCTTTTCCAATGAGTCAACTCTTCGCATGAGGTGGCCAAAGTACTAGAGTTTCAGCTTTAGCATCATTCCTTCCAAAGAAATCCCAGAGCTGATCTCCTTCAGAATGGATTGGTTGGATCTTCTTGCAGTCCAGGGGACTCTCAAGAGTCTTCTCCAACATCACAGTTCAAAAGCATCAATTCTTCGGTGCTCAGCCTTCTTCACAGTCCAACTCTCACATCCATACATGACCACAGGACTAGATTAGACTAGACAGACCTTAGTCGGCAAAGTAATGTGTCTGCTTTTGAATATACTATCTAGGTTGGTCATAACTTTTCTTCCGAGCATCTTTTAATTTCATGGCTGCAATCACCATCTGCAGTGATTTTGGAGCCCAAAAAATAAAGTCTAACACTGTTTCCCCATCTGTTTCCCATGAAGTACCTATATAATATCATCAGTTTATATTTATATAATATCCTTCTGGCTTACAAAGCCTAGAATGGTTCCTAGCTACTCTTCACAGAAAACTCACCAATCCCTGGGGCTAGACCATTGGTTTGCCAATGATTTTCTGGTGCAAATGCATCTCTCCAGCCTTCCTCCTAACTCCAGTGTTGCCAGTGGGTCTGCTCTGCTTTGCATAGTGGCATCCACATCAGCTTCACTAGAGACAGTGGTCTCAGCCAGAACCTTGGAAAACCTCTGAGCTAGATATTTTATAATACCAAGTTCCTCACAGATTTAGCCTCCCAAAGTCCTCTCTTTCCAGCAAATTCAACACTGAGAATGAGAATCAAAGTTCATGTGAAGACTGGTTTTTTTGGGTTTTTTTTGTAATTTGATGTTAAAAAAATTGGAAGTGATATACAAAATGGAGAAAATATTAATTCTGTAAAAATAGGGAAAGAAATCTTTTTAAAGTGAAAAGGATTGGAACATACCACCCCTAAAATACTTCTCAAAAGAACTTTTCTGAGCTGAAGGCATTTGAGTTCCTAAAATCCCTTATCTGCTTAGAAGCAGAGCCTCCCAAAAGAACTCACTTGTCATAAATCCCTCCCCCAGGAAGCAGCTCTAATCTTCTCTCAGTGAAAAGTGGCCACCACATCAGACAGACATTTGCCACAAAATTATCAAATCTCCCAACTGTTCTCCTAAGGACCCACTGTTCTTAAAAAAGAAAAAAAAAAAAAGCAAAAGTAAACCATATGTGTTTCCATAAGTGTGCTTTCTTCTTACCACTTCTTAGAAGTCATTTGTTCTCCCAGAAGTACCCCTGTGTCCCTCCCCATTCTCTTTCTAGATGCCTTTGTAGAAGAGGAAAATATCTTTTTCCTCTGCCCCCCTTAATTCTCAGCCAGAGCCCCTGTAATGAGAGACAGATCTGTTATGAGAAAAACCTCTAGAGTTATCATTTTTTAGTTAATTTATTTTTATTCCTGGCTGTGCTGGCTTCGGTCCTGAGCGGGCTTGCTGTGGCTGGGTGAGTGGGGGCCGCTCTCTGGTTGTGGCTCGAAGGCTTCTCACCGTGGTGGCTTCTCCTGTTGCAGAGCGCAGGCTCTAGAGGGCGCAGACGCTGCAGTGGTTGCTGTACATGGGCTTAGTAATTGTGCCTCCCAGGCTCTAGAGCACGGGCTTAATAGTTGCAGCACACAGGCTTAGTTGCTCCCTACATGTGGGATCTTCTTGTACCAGGGATCGAACCTGTGTCTCCTGCACTGGCAGGCAGATTCTTTACCACTGAGCCACCAGGGAGGACTTCCAAAGTTATTTAGCCCAAGGTTTACATGGCATGGGACACCTCAGAAGGAAATGGGACCAAGAAAATGGTTAAACTCGAACATTTCTGGATTTGATAGAGATTGGAATGTTGTGGGGAAATGTGATAGACCCACAAAGGGTATGAGCTATGTGCAGTAAACTGAGGGAAATGGCAAGCCCTGTTCATTCAGGTTCCAGGGTCTTAGAGACAAGGTTGCTCCTTTGCTCTGTATGGGGAGGACACCTCACTCCTCACAGCTTTATGACCTACTCTAGAGGGAGGTCAGAAAGTCTTCCTACACATGGCTTTCCTCAGATTTCTTCAGCTTAAAATATTCAATATGCCAAGGTGCCATGTTTTGGGGGTAGCATGCCTGAACCCTACCAGTTTATAAACAAATCTCATCACTCATTTGGATATTCATTTCCTTCTGGGATGTCCCTATGCATTTAAAATTTAAAATCATATGTGTTTGGTACCAGTATAGGGCTTCCCTTTTATCAGTTTAATTTCTTTGATGTCAGTTTAAATCACAGGCCCTCAGTGAACGAACGTAAAGAGAGTAGAGGAAAGGTTTTCTGTTCCTTACAAAAGCAAAGCATGTTCTAAAATATTCTCCTTGGATATTTTACCTTAAAAACATAGGTTGGAGGTGTTTTGAAAAACTTCTTATGGCATAAATAACATTTTGAGGAAAATCTTGAAAATCACAAAGTATTTTTGAAGAGGATTAGGCCGTAGAGTTGTGTAGATCCACATGCCACGCCCCACCACCATGGCTTGGCTGGGCTTGGTGGGAAGTGCTGGCAGGGTTCAGAAAAGTGGGATTAAGGTTGTCAGAGTTTTTAACTTCCTCCCTGTTAAGAGGTGAAAAAGTTTTATTTTTGAAAAGAAAATCGATTTTCAGACCCCAAGTATTTTTTTCCCCTTTAAGGGTGAAACAGTCATCTGACTGAATCTCTTTCATTTTATTTGTTAATTTACTTTCCTGAAATTTCTGAGTCCCTTAGTAGACTGATGAAGCCCACCACCATTTACATTCAACTAAACTGCATAACAGTCTCATTTATAATTGATGAATACACCAAGGGAGCTGTCTTGGGAGGTCCTCTTGACTTCTGTCTGCAATGGAGCCCATTTGTGAGTTGCCTGGTAACAGGAGGGCTGAAGGGAGTCCTCTTGATTGTAAAACCCAGGCTTTCAAACACTTGAATGGCAGCAGTTGGACTGTCTTATCTGAACAGCAGCATTATTCCAGAAGCTCCTCACAATAAACTTTTGTACCAAATTAATTAAAGTCTTGATAATTCCATTCTAGCACATTCCAATAAAAGTAATTTCAGATACATAATGCACAATGGGCTTCTCCACTTAACTTCCAAATGAAACATTCAGGATATTTAGTACCATTCACATTAATCAACACAACCATCAGAACCTCAGGCAAAAGAGGCGACTTTGCCAGGAAGATGGAAAGAAGATCTGTGTGCAGCATGATGGTCATTAGACTACTCAGATCAGAGACTAGAAGCTGCAGGCCTGCTCACGATCCTCTGGGAAAAGGAGCACACTTTTAGAAAAGAATATGGTAGAAGTTGCTATAAATGAAAACTTATTCACTAGACGCTTTGGAAAAAACCTTTATTCATTGTAATGAGTCAACTCTGTTGCAATAGGGAGAGAGAGATGAACCAGGGATTTGCAGCCAATGAGCAGAATCCTGAGGGCATCAGTGGATGGAAAATTACTAAACAGGCACATCAAGAGTAGGGGGCATTCTTGCTAAATTGACCTAACAGGATTCTTGCTGAAGACTTGGGCACCAAGGGTAGAGATGGAGAACCTGATCGGGCATCAAGTGTTGGGAGATGACTCAACAAGATTCTTGTTAAAATTGAACTCTTCAAGGAAGGACACAAAGCCAAGGTCAAGGCCTAGTGGTGAAGAGGACTCAGAGGAGCCTAAGGAAGTTTGTTCAGAAAGAGTGTTTGTCATGAGACAGCCTGGATGAATCTCAAAAACATTATGCTGAGTGAATGAAGTCAGAGACAAGACTAAATACCGTAACATTCTACTTATATTACATTCTGGAAAAGGCAAAACTATTAGGATAGAAAACAAAAATAGTGGTGGCCTGAGGATGGGGGTCTGGCGTGTGATTGATCCAAAGGAGAATAAAGGAACTTTATAGGGGAAAAAGTTTTGTCATTGCTCTTCAGCTATTTTTTGTGATGTGTTCTTGATTAATCTGAGGCTCTTGCTTCATCTCAAAAGAATTCAAAGACAAAGTGATAGATAAAAAGTGGATTTATTTAGAGAGAAACACACTCCACAGACAGTGTGTGGCCCTTCTCAGAAGATGAGAGCTTTGAAATATGCTGTGATTAGTTTTAGTGGGCTGGGTAATTTCATAGGCTAATGAGTGGAAGGATTAACCTAGTTATCTTGAGGGGAAGGGTAGAGATTTCCAGGAATGGGCCACCACCCACTTTTTGGCCTTTTGTGGTCAGCCTCAGAACGGTCATGGCACTGTGAATGAGTCAGTTCGCTTGGTAATGTATTATTAATACAATGAGGCTCAAGTTCTATTGGAAGTCAGATCTTCTGCCATCTTGGATCTAGTTAATGCTAATCATCTTTTTTGTCATGTCCTAAAGCCATTCACTCTTTAAAGGCTGTGTCCTGTTTCTCTCCCTCCTGTTTCAGTGGAGTAATGAAAAGTGGACTCAAGAAGAAATTGGAAGGTAAAAGTCTTGAGAAGAATTTTCAGTAAAGGTCATTATGTGTGAGAAGAAAGGAACTAAGGAAACCACAGAAACTTTACTCTTCTGGACAGTCTGTCACACTTGAGAGCCTCCTCTGCTTGTGTAGACTGTTTTGGCCTTGTCTACAGATGTCTGAGCTCTCACATCCCTACAGATCTGGCCACATACATATGATCAGGCATTGTCTGCCAGAAGCCGTGTTACTTTGTTCACCATAGGAGGTGGCTGGCTGGGCTGCCCTAGGTTGCCATGCAAGCTGGAGGCAAATAAAAGCTCCAAGGAATGACAGCGCCTCCCCCAAGGTTTGCCTAACACTAGCATCTCACAGCAGTGTCTCCCCTTGTCTGAACCTTGTCCTCTCTTCCATTTTGCAGATCTCCTCTTCCCTGTGTTCTCTGCCATTTATCCAACTATCTAGTTCTTTCTTCCTGAGTCTAGCTTGTTCCGTTTATCTTTGTGGTCCAGTATCAGACTGCCAATACTTTTGTAAATATGTGTCTGAAACCCCTGTAAACTCTAAAAATCTGATGTATTTCCTTTCAGAAACCCATGGGTGCCCTCTGTCCTCTTCTTACAATTCCCTCATCAATAAGGCACAGGAGGGCACTAAGTGATGAATCTGCCCTGCTGAAATTAGATTCTGACTTGGAGAGATGCTACAGAGGACAGGTCACATAAAGTTAAGTGGAAGGCAAGTGAAATCACCTCTTTAACCTGGCTCTGAGAACCTGGACCCAGAGCTTCAGGATCAGGCAGTGCCATCAGCTGAGGCTATTGCGATGTGTTATTAATACGCTAAGGGTCAGGCTAAAAACCAACATTGGAAACAGGCCTGATTTGCTTCTCGGAGATGTTCGAGTTGCCTCCAGCAAGAATAGTAGGGAATTGAGAACAACAGATGTTCTAGCATCTCCAGAGCAGCTCTTGGCTCCCTGAATCCACCAGGGGAGACCTATGCCCAGTTTTGGGGTGTGTGTGTGTGTGTGTGTGTGCTCAGTTGCTCAGTAGTGTCTGATTCTTTGTGACCCCATGGATTGTAGCCCACTAGGCTCCTCTGTTCGTGGAATTTTTCAGGCAAGAATACTGGTGTGGATAGCCATTACCTTCTCTGGGGGATCTTCCTGAAGCCCGTGCACAGTTTTGGAACAATGCTTAATAGCCCTGCCCTTTTTTCTCTTCCGGTAGGTCCTGCCTTTAGCACACTTACCTGCTTCTGACCCCTGACCTGGGCCTGACCTTCAGGAAGATGTGCTCCAGACCACACACATGGTTTTAAGCTTCAGGTTCCTGTTGGTCGCTGTCCTCTCCCTCCATTTTCAGGTTCCTTTGTGCCTGTTATGTATCTCTGAAATCAGAGGATGGATGAGTCTTCATAACTCTCTAAGCCTCTGGCTTGGAATTTTCCTGGTAAAGGTGAATTTCCCTTTCTATTTAGGAATTTCATTATTCAATACTCTGGTCTTACTCCTCACTCCCCTGTCAGCCTGAACCTTTCAGAGAACAGTGGTCCTCTGAAAAAGGGTGGTTCTTCCTGGGAGAAAGTGTGGCAGCTGCTTCAGCTCAGATCTGGGGGCAGCTCTAGCTCATTTGGCTCCTTCTGTTTCCTGCAGTTTTGACTTGATGCCACTGAAGGGGGAGCATGGTGCTGTGGAGGCTGCAGGGGGAGCAAACTTCCGGCCTGAGCTGCTGCTTGTTGTGCAGACTTTCATGACCATATCTTATCAATGGATTCTACAAAAGGCCTTGATTCACCCATCTTGCTTCCTTCTAATTTTCTTGTTCCAGTGCTGGCAGAATGTTCCAATCATTCATGAGATTAACTTCCAACATGGCACCTCTCACATTCTCTGGCTTGAGTACTTGGCATTTATGTTAATTCCAACTACCATGTCCTTCAGCTCCTCTGGTAAGATCAGGTGTTGTTGTTGTTATTGTTGTTGTTGTTGTTGTTTTCAGAGTAGTGATCACAGGGCCATCTTGTACACTCTTTCTGTATTTTTCAACTTCTCCATCATGATTGGAATGGACTTCCTACTGGGTGCACAGACATATTTGCTGTGTAATATTGTTAAACTTTCCCCATCAGTTACAAATTCATGTCCATTGTTGTAAATGTAATATAAAGATATGTGGTATTTCACAAGGAATTGGGCCTAGATGACTTCAGTGTCAACTCTTGGTGTCATCACACAGAAGAGTGTGGTAAGATGTATACAGGACACATTTGTGGTCACACTTCAGTCCAGAGTGAGATGCAGACTGAGAAATGGGTTGAGGCTGGGGATGCTTGGGGAAGGGGTCCTCAGAAAAATACTCTCACTTATCAGCAACTTCAGAGGGGAAGAAGATGCAGAATTCAAGGCTCTTAGTTGCTAATTGCTTCCCAAGCTAGGGCAAGAGTTCAAACATTAGTATCTAGGAGCATCTCTATCAACAAACACTTGTGACTGGGATCCTAGAGGTCAGCCTAAGTGGTATATCTGTTGCAAATTTAGAAATGCATAGATACATTTGGAAAGCCCAGTGTTTTGGGGGGGTTTTTTTGCAAAGAAGATGGAAGGGCTTTATGGGAGAGAACTTATCCTAAGGGGAGAGAGGACAAGGAGTCAAACAGGGACTAAGGACAATGGGTTAAAGAAGAAGGGAAGGCAGATTTTTTTTTTTTTTTTGGTAACAGCTTTACTGGGATATAATTCACATATTTTACAGTTCACCCATTTAAAGTTACAATTCAAGCGCTTTTGATATATTCACAGAATTGTATAACCATCACCACCATGAAATTTAAGAAGTTTCTGTCATCCGCTCAAAAAAGAGGGTACCCTTTAGCCATCACCCTACAATCTGCCCAATTCCAACAGCCCCAGCAGACTCGGATCTTCTGTCTCTGTGATTTTGCCTGTTCTAGACATTATCACATAAGTACAATCTTAAATACTACATGACCTTTTGTGTCTTGTAGCTTTCATGTATCACAATGTTTTCAAGATTTATCCATGGCATAGTGCATTTCAGCACTTCATTCCTTTTTAGAGCTGAATAATATTTCATTATTCCTAGAAGGCCTAGAAGTTGCCCTTCTTCTAAGAACACCCCCTCCACCACACACACAGGATCCTGCTGTAGAATGATGCTCATGGAACATAGACTCTCTTCTTCTCTAGGGAGAACTTCTCTCCACTCGCATTCCTCCCCTATATTTGGGAAACCCCATGGAGGGGGGCAGCATGTCTCACATGTGAATTTGGGTTGTCCTTGGAGCCACTCCTGGCATCTCCATTTCCTGCTCACCCAGCGCGGGCCGCCTATGGTCCCATACTTCCCGGCTGCCTCTCTGGAGTAAACTGGCCTGACACACTGTATAAGCAATTACTATGTGTTTTCTGCTCACATTTCTTCCGGTGCTGGAGGTCTTCATCTACTTCTTCGTGTTTCAGTCACTTCCAGTCAGTGACTTTCACTAGGGAAACAAGTCCACAGCTCGCGACACCTGTGCCCACCACGGCTTGAGGGATTGCAACACTGTGATTTTCTGTTTCCTTTTATTTGGCATTCCTCTTTGTGGGTTTCAGCATGAATCTAACATAGGGGAGTCAGAGAATAATCTGAGAGGCATGTACCAGGCTCTACCCAAAATTCTTCCTCCTGGTTAATATATGATCCCAAGGTTCCTCTCCAAGTATATACCAAGAAAAATAAAAACACGTCCACACAAATCTAAAAGAAATCATACAAACAAACTTACTTACAAAACAGAAAAAGATGCAGATTCCTGAATGAGTCTATGGTTGCCAGAGGAGGATGGAGAGACGGATAGTTAGGGAGTTTGGAATGGACATGTGCACACTGCTATATTTTAAATGGATAAATAACAGGGACCTACTGTATAACACAGGTGTCTCTGCTCAATGTTATGTGGCAACCTGGATGAGAGGGGAGTTTGAGGGAGAATGAATGCATATATGTATGGCTGAGTCCCTTTGCTGTTCACTTGAAAGTGTCACAATGTTGTTTATTAGCTATACCCCAATACAAAATTAAAAGTTGAAAAAGAACACATGTGCACAAAAATTTGTACACGAATGTTTAATAGTGGCTTATTCATAAAGCCAAAAAAGTTTAAAAAACCCTCAAAACACAAAATGATGACCCAATCTACTGATGAATGGATAAATAAATCATGGGATATATCATTTTCCATCTCCACACCCCATTCATGTTTTGACAGTTTGTAAATTTCTGAAACCTTGACACCTTTCTATTAATAGCTTTGGGCAGAGTCTTCAGAATGACTGAGGCAGAATTTACTACTAGTCTTGCAGGGTGGTATTTAGGAATATAATTTGTTGGTTTATAGAAAATGAGTAGATTCTCACATTTTTGAGTTTATGAACTGAGACACCCATTAGCTACTGTTTTAAAGGAGGAAATATGGGTGATGTGTTCCCAGTAAGTAAATAAATCTGCTCTGTTACAGGAGTGGAGTGTTCACAGAGGGAAAAAAAAGGATTGAGGATGTAAAAATATATAAGACATTGATAGTGAAGGGCTTTGGATGCTATGAAAGTGTTTGAACTTTATTCAGTAGTGTGGACAGTCATTTGAACCTTTGTCCTGGGCAGGACCAGACAGACAGGCTCTTCTGTCCAAGAGATGGTAACTGCCGGAGCTTCTATTTCTCAAGAAGAAGATTCAGGACAGTGAGATGACCTTTTTTTTTTTTTTTTGAATTCAAGTATTATGGCCAAATAAGAACATGAAAAATTTCTCAAGATCATTAGCCATCAGGGAAGGAAATGCATATCAAAACCACAGTGAGTTAACATTGTCCACCCACTAGGATGACTGTAATAAAAAAAGACATGATAACAAATGGAGATATGGAGAAATTGAAACCATCAAACACTGGAAGTGGGCTGTAACATGTTGCAGCTGCTTTGGAAAAGTTTGGTGGTTCCTCAGAATAATTAAACATAGAGTTACTCAGCAGTTTCACTCCTAGAGGATCACTTAAGAGAAAAGGAAACATATGGTCACCTGAAAATTTATACATGAAATAAAAACACAGTTCATAGTAGCTAAAAAGTAGAAGCAACCTGAAGGTTCATCTGGTGATGAGTTAATAAACCAAATGTGATATATCCACAAAAACGAATGGAGTACTTACTGATGCATGCTACAACATGGCTGAACCTGAAATTATGATACTAAGTGCAAGATGCTAGACACAAAAGACCACATATTGATGCAATTTATGTGAAATGTTCAGTTAGCAAATTCATAGAGATGGAAAATGGATGTATGGGTGACAAGAGCTGAGAGGAGGGGAGAATTGGAAATGACTGCTAATGAATTCTTTCTGAGGTGATGGAATTGTTCTGGAATTAGTTGTGATAATTGCACAGCCATGTGGATGTACTAAAAGTCATTGAATTGCACACCAATTAGAAATTTTAGGAACAATGTTATGGCTAGCGGAGACTTCCCTACCCTTATGGTTAAGATGTGTGATAGACCAATTTTCCCATTTTGTTTGGGACTGTGGAAGTTCCTGGGATGTGACCCTAGAAAGTCCCAGTCAGACTATAACCAAAAGTGGGGTCTGGCTGCTCACTGCTCAAAAGCTAACGAAGAGGCCAGGTTGGTGGAAAGGAAAGTTTGCTTTATTTCATCTGCCAGCAACTTCAGATGAAGGTGGATGCCTGTTCAAAGGCTGGCTCCCACATCCCCATCCCCAAACTGACAAGGAGTGGGCAAGAGCTTTTGTAGGTTGAGGGAAGGGGCTATTTGCAGAAACAGCAGTCAGCTCTGATATCTTGAAATAAGTCATCGGTGGTCTGACCAACATCATCTTGATTGTTTTAGGTTTGGTGGCAGACAGGGAGGCCTGGCGAGCTGCGATTCATGGGGTCACAGAGAGTCGGACACAATTGAGCGACTGAACTGAACTGAATCTTCAATTCCAGAACTGGTTTATTTCCATTTACTTGAGGCCAATTTTCAGAATTATGGCTGCTTAGGTGACTGTAGCCATGAAATTAAAATATGCTTACTCCTTGGAAGGAAAGTTGTGACCAACCTAGAGAGCATATTAAAAAGCAAAGACATTACTTTGTCAACAAAGGTCTGTCTAGTCAAGGCTAAGGTTTTTCCAGTAGTCATGTATGGATATGAGAGTTGGACTATAAAGAAAGCTGAGGGCCGAAAAGTTGATGCTTTTGAACTGCGGTGTTGGAGAAGATGCTTGAGAGTCCCTTGGACTGCAAAGAGATCCAACCAGTCCATGCTAAAGGAGATCAGTCCTGAGTGTTCATTGGAAGGACTGATACTGAAGCTGAAACTCCAATACTCTGGCCACCTGATGTGAAGAGCTGACTCATTTGAAAAGACCCTGATGCTGGGAAAGATTGTGAGCAGGAGGAGAAGGGGACAACAGAGGATGAGATGGCTGGATGGCATCACTGACTCAATGGACATGGGTTTGGGTGGACTCTGGGAGTTGGTGATAGACAGGGAGGGCTGGTGTGCTGCAATTCATGGGGTGGCAGAGTCCGACATGACTGAGTGACTGAACTGAACTGAGGTCGTGGCTACAGTCTGGTCATCACATAGTTAACTTCTTCACTTTGGTAGAGGTTTCAGTCTTATCTATAAGACAACTTACAGAATATGGCTCAGAGTACTGAACTCTTGAGTATTCCATAGCCCTTGAGAAGGAACTAAAGGTCCTTGACTATGCTTAATGGCCATGCAAATTATTATTTGGTCTCCTTTGACTATTTCCCATTGTTTCTGGATGTTCTGACTTCTCTGTTTAAACTTATTCTTTGGCTAATGCTTTTTCAGAGGCAGAAGGCAGGCAGAGGACATGGGGAGAAAGGACCATAGGGTCTGGTTCTCTGTCAAAACTGGATGACCTGATCACCCTAGTGTGTGCTGAGATAGTGCCCAGGAATGCCAGTGAAGAGAGGCCAAGTTAATATTTATGACCGCAAATTTCTTATGTACAATGTATTTGGCATAAACTCATACCCTATGAACTAGCCAAGGCAGGTTTTACTTGTCTCCTACTTATAGACAAAGAATCGAGGCTCTTGTAGGCATAGAGGTTTGCTTAAGCCTCTATGGAAAATAAGTGACTGAACTAGAAGCCAGGCCTGACCCCTAGTTTCCAAGTCCAGGCTCTTTCCTATAAGTGGGTAATAGTTTGTGTGTATTGGTGTTTCTGGTAAGCAAGGGCCTCACTTGTTTGGCTGGCTTTCTGGCTTCTGACTTCAAGGGTGTCTCTTTCCTCTCTCTCATCCTCCCCACTCCTGGAGGCTACGTCCTGTGGGATCTCTCCTAGACAGTGATGCATTTAGCATCTCTTCAGGTCCATCTTCCCCCGTCTTCTGAAATCTCTAGAGGCAGGTGCTGGGTCTTGGCCATCCCTATTCTTGGCTCTTACTGCCATGTCTGGTAGAAGTTAGTGCTCAATAACCTCTTCTGAAGGGAGCCTGGCTTCTTCTGTTCCAAAGAACAAACAGGGATGAATATCCCAGATCAGAGAAGCTACTGTACCCATCTCTGATCCCCAACTATGGTCACCATCTCTTTAGGCTGAATTGTTCTCCCTCTAGGTCTTTCTTAGGCTTTGTTTTCTGATTCACTCATTAGTGGAGCTGGCACAGTCTGTCTGCTGCTTTTCAGAATGTGTTCTAAGCACACTCCAAAGGTCAAGCCAAGATTTCTGTGGTGATTTTGCATGGTGTGGCTTGTCTTGCAAGTAGTCATCTGGGACAGATTGCAGTTGAGCCCAAACTGAGTGGATAAGAAAGGGACAGCTTTCTTGGCCTTTAGGAATTCCATGGATATTATGACAAAGGACTTCATTCATAAAGACCTGGGGCTCCAGCAAGTTCTCACAGGAAGGTTAGTAAAGCAGGAAGCACCAGCCTTCCATCCTGGCCTGTCTTCTGGGAGGTTATATAAAGTTCATGGGCCTCAGAGGGTTTCCTTAACCTTTTAGGTCAGATAATTACAGTTTCTTCACTTCCTTCTTAGTCTTTTAAGTATTTTAGATTAGATAATGGTTAGATAGCTTTTCACCTGAATTTCATAGAGGGTTAAGATTCTATAGAGATTGCTCAGGAAGAGGGATATATTTCCATGTGTTTATTTATTTTCCAAATTGAGGTTTTGTGTGAATTATTTCTCAAAAATAGTTGTTATCCTTTCCTGGAGAAGATTCTATTTCCCTGCCATGGATATTCCAGGTTTGGTCATTAGATTACTTTTGGCCAATGAAATGAGAAAAGGAAGGATGTGTATTGTTTCTGGGAGCTTTAAGAGTCAAGGTATGGTTTTTTATAATCTCATCTATAGTTTCTTTTTACTCTATAAAGACAAGCAGTGTTCCAGACAGAGGTAGACATGTCAGCTTTGGTTCTGAAATAAAGACAATATGAAGCAGTTCCTCAGTGGGCATGGAGCATGAATGAGAATAAACCTTTGTTGTTGTAAGCACTGGAATATTGGTTTCATATGTTACTGCAGCATAACCAGAACTATCCTGACTGATCCAGATGCCAAGTAAGATTATTATTTGAATAAAATATAGAATAATAATAAAATATGGAATACTTTATTTTGTTGCTGAAAAAAGTTCATAAATCACCAGAATAAATGCTGGCTGACTATAAACTCCTTGATAAGAAAGACTTTATCTTAATATCCTGTGGTTCTTTGTTTTCTCCATGCCTAGTCTGGTGCCTGATAGAGTGTCTGGGTTTTAGCAAATATTTGGTAATTTATTGAATGAATTAAATGAAAATGGTTTTGAAAAAAAAAAGGTATTATTGTTATCATTGTCTGTTGTACCTGTTTTTTTCCTTTAAAAGTCTTGGAAAATGCATTGGTCAAAAATCAATATAATCTACTCTATAGTATCATTTTAATAATTATTATTTTCTTTAACAGGAAATTTTTAATTCTATATCAAATATTCCCATGTTGAACATGCAGCTGATAAATAGGCAAACAGATGTGACTCAGCCTATACAATGTTCTTCTTGGTTTCAATGCCCCATGGTACTATTTTGAATCAGAACTAGTTAGTCTGGTTAATGGCATTGGGCCATAACAGCTAGGAAAGGGTGGATAGGGACCTTGAATTAATCATTAGAGTTGGTGCAAGCTAGGGAGATAGGCTAAGCTACAAGGTCCAGCATAAGGCTGGGATGCACAACAGTCCTGCAGACAGACAGTTACAGGCAGTGGGTGATACAGCTCATGCAGAAAGGACTTGGAGCTGCACAGAAGCTGTGCCATGAGGGAGGCAGGCATCCCACAGAGTGGAAGGCGACCACTTCAGGATGCCAAGGGAGGCAATACTGGAAGGTCCAGACAGATGTTAAATATCAGGGAAATCTATCATCAGCCTTGTTAATGGAATGGATTCCAGTTTGCACACTGGTGGGTAGGGTGAGGGGGATGCTTCCAAAAGTAAGACAGGATTCCAGAAGAGACAAAGTGCTGGAAAGAGTGAAAGTGGGGTTCAAGGTTTCAAGGCAAACATAAGGGTTGAAAATTAGATTGACAAGTGTGACTTGATGTTAAACACTGGAGTATGAAATTGTAAAACTGAGACAGACTACAGGTGGGACTCCAGTGGCCCAGGGATCCTAATTATGGAGGCAGATAGGTAGAAACAGTGAACTAGGAAGAGCCTGGCATAGATTATCCATAGGAAATGGAATTATTAGTCTGTGCAAACCAATGATGTAGCTAAGGCAATGAAGTGGGTCTCTCTCCCTCAAAGGAATGTTGTAAGTGTGGCTTTGAGAAACGTGCTGTAAGCACACAGGGACATGTGCACACACAGAGAGAAGAATCCAAAAGATTCACATGAGGTTTGTTTCATTTGTACCCACTGAACAATAGTGAAAGTGAGTGAAGTCGCTCAGTCATGTCCGACTCTTTGCAACCCTGTAGACTGTAGCCTACCAGGCTCCTCTGTCCAGTGGATTCTCCAGGCAAGAATACTGGAGTGTGTTGCCATTTCCTTCTCCAGGGGTCTGGATCAAACCCGGGTCTCCCACATTGCAGGCAGACACTTTACCCTCTGAGCCACCATGGAAGCCCACTGACTGATACCAGATGCCAGATGTTGGTGCCCTCAGAGAGACCTCAAGATGGCCATTTCTCCCAGGGTTTATTAAGTGCTGACTGTCTTGAGATGAGTTATTTTTTCTCTTCTTCCTCTTTTAAAAAGTGTTTTGGAAAGTTCAAAAGGCAGTAGGTTACCAGTCAACCCCAACATGTACCCATGAAAGGAGAAAGTTTTAGAGGCAAATGAAAGGCTCTTGCAGCCTGGACAGTCCTTCTCAATGACAGTTTTGCTGAGCTGGGCTAAATCACTTCAGTCATGTCTGACTCTGTGTGACCCTATGGACCACAGCCTGCCAGGCTCTTCTGTCCATGGGATTCTCTAGGCAAGAATACTGGAGTGGGTTGCCACACCTTTCAGCAAGGAATCTTCCCAACCCAGGGATCAAACCTGCATCGCTTATGTCTCCTGCATTGGCAAGGGGGTTCTTTACCAATAACACCACCTGGGGAGCCCCCTCATGGACGGTTGCCCATGTTTTATCCTTTTCTTAAAACAAAGATCTTGTTCACAAAGTCATTGGATGCCCTATTTCCTGCCTTTGGCATCACCCTGCAGTTGGAATGTTACCTTTGACCTTGATCCTAACACACACTCCTCGTTAGTGCCATTTTCCTCTGATATAGTCATGACTTAACACTAATTACTTCCACCACAAAGTTCTGCTTTGCTTAATCAGATCATGTCACAGAAATGACTTATGCATTTTTCCTAATTAAAAAAAATTTTTTTTAATTTTCCATTTCAGCAAGGAATCTTCCCAACCCAGGGATCAAACCTGCATCGCTTATGTCTCCTGCATTGGCAAGGGGGTTCTTTACCAATAACACCACCTGGGGAGCCCCCTCATGGACGGTTGCCCATGTTTTATCCTTTTCTTAAAACAAAGATCTTGTTCACAAAGTCATTGGATGCCCTATTTCCTGCCTTTGGCATCACCCTGCAGTTGGAATGTTACCTTTGACCTTGATCCTAACACACACTCCTCGTTAGTGCCATTTTCCTCTGATATAGTCATGACTTAACACTAATTACTTCCACCACAAAGTTCTGCTTTGCTTAATCAGATCATGTCACAGAAATGACTTATGCATTTTTCCTAATTAAAAAAAATTTTTTTTAATTTTCCTAATTTAAAAACTATCCATGAAAAACAAGCATTTAGCTCTGGGCTGAGGACTTGCCTGGTGGTTCAGATGGTAAAGCGTCTGCCTGCAATTTGGGAGACCCAGGTTTGATCCCTTGGTTGGGAAGATCCTCTGGAGAAGGAAATGGCAACCCATTCCAGTACTCTTGCCTGAAAAATAACATGGATGGAGGAGACTGATAGGCCACATACAGCCCATGGGGTTGCAAAGAGCAGGACACGACTGAGTGACTTCAGTTTCACTTTCACTTATAAAACTCTTCAGTTCAGTTCAGTCGCTCAGTCATGTCTGACTCTTTGCGACCCCATGAATTGCAGCACGCCAGGCCTCCCTGTCCATCACCAACTCCCAAAGTTCACTCAAACTCGTCCATCAAGTTGGTGATACCATCCAGCCATCTCATTGTCCTCCCCTTCTCCTCCTGCCCCCAGTCCCTCCCAGCATCAGAGTCTTTTCCAGTGAGTCAGCTCTTCACATCAGATGGCCAAAATATTGGAGTTTCAGCTTCAGCATCAGTCCTTCCAATGAACACCCAGGACTGATCTCCTTTAGCATGGACTGGTTGGATCTCCTTGCAGTCCAAGGGACTCTCAAGAGTCTTATCCAACACCACAGTTCAAAGGCATCAATTCTTCAGTGCTCAGCTTTCTTCACAGTCCAACTCTCACATTCATACATGACTACTGGAAAAACCATAGCCTTGACTAGACAGGCATTTGTTGGCAAAGTAGTACCTCAGATCTTTAATGTGCTGTCTAGGTCGGTCATAACTTTCCTTCCAAGGAGTAAGCGTCTTTTAATTTCATGGCTGCAGTCACCATCTGCAATGATTTTGGAGCCCCCAAAAATAAAGTCTGACACTGTTTCCCCATCTATTTCCCATGAAGTGATGGGACCAGATGCCAGGATCTTAGTTTTCTGAATGTTGAGACTCCTTAGAACCTGGGAAATCTTGGGGCTGGTGCTTCTGCTTCTTGAAGTAAAGGTTCTCACACATTAGAGCTGAGTTGACAAAGACACTATAGGCTGTTCCCAAGCTGCAGAACTATTGTGTTGGCAGAGCATGAGAACTAAGAATTCTAGCTCTTTCTGCAAAAAATACTGGTCACAGTCAGCTGGACCTGAGTACCAGCTGCCCCTTTTTGACTGATGCAAGTTTTTACAGCCTCCACCTCTCTCTAGTACCTCTTGCCAGACTCATCATTTGGTTCTGTCCACCTGCCTGGGCCCTGGAGGCATCTCAGCTTGTGAGCTGATGAAATAGGCATTGAGCTGAACTGCTTGATGGATGGTAGAAAAATCAGTAGATCATTTAAAAATCCCATTTGAAAAATCTAAACACGGGACCATAAGTCTTCTCTAGCCTGCACTCTTCAGCTCTCTCGTGCTGCCTCTGTATTTTCTGGATTCTTCTTCCTGTGACTGATGAATCCCCACGTTTACACATTGAACCCCTGCTCTTTTCTTTGGGTCCTCTCTTTGAGCTAGCCCTTGTGCTCCTGTGGCCCATCAAAAACTGGATTTTTTTTCTTTTAAAGAATTGAAGTCTAATGGATTTACAAGGTTGTATTACATGAACTTGAGTAAACTCCAGGAGATGGTGAGGGACAGGGAAGCCTGGCGTGCTGCAGTCCATGGCGTCACAAAGAGTTGAACATGACTTTGTGACTGAACAACAGTATATATATACATACACACACACATCCATATATGGGAAGGGTACAAGACAGGACTCAGGAAACAAGGTTTCAAGGTATGTATATATATTCTTTTCCATTATAGGTAATTACTGAATATAGTTCCCTGTACCACTCGATTCTTATCTAATGAGTCTCAAATCCCTTTGCAGCCTCTCTTCTCTCAGGTCCCATTTTAGTGTTAAACAGAGATTTTCTGGGAGGCAGCTCTGAATCAAATCCTGGGTCAGTAGGGTGACCTTGGACAAACATTGAGCATCATGGATCTGCCACGTCCATGAAATGAGTACAGGCTAAGTTCTTAGGGCCACTGGAAGTACTAAAGAAAATTTGCACAAGCGATTGGCAGCTTTGTCCTAAGCCCAGGGCCACTGGGTGTCAACGCCTGGTTCTCCCCATGCTGTCACACCACCTCAATCCCTTGTTTTCAAAAGTGACTTCTTACATGGAATTGTCAGCCGGGAGAGGCCCACGCAGGCCTTGGGGATGGATGAGCAGGCAGCCCACCTGGAGTAATGGGACAAGGTAGGATCTGCTGACGAGACAGATTATTAGCAGAGCTTTGCGGGAATCTGAAATACCAAGAATGGCAAACTTGCCCGGCGGCATTCTGCAGTCCTGCCACATCAAACTGGAGCCGTTTATTTCTATCATTAGCAGCAGAGTAAGCAAATGAATGCTCTGAAGCTTCCTTATCAACAATTATGACCAGCAGATAAACAAAGGCAGGGGAGCGGAGAGTGTCAATGGTGACCCAGGGCTTCCTCTGCCCGCTTTTACATTGCTTCCCAAAGCACAGTTTTTCTCTTAATTATAGCTGACAAACACTTTTGGGAAAGTTTTATCTTATATTTTGGTGTAGTCTTATACTTTTTTTTTTTTCTAGATGCTTTCCAAAACTGGGAGAATGTTAGTGTGAGGAAGGAAAAGAAAGAAAAGTAAGATTTGGTATACTTCTGACACTGGGCTTGGTGCAATGCATTCATTATTTCATGTTCCACTGTCTGGGTTTGCCTTGATAAGATCGTAGAATGGGCTTGATCGTAGAAATATCAAGTCATAAAATTCTGTACCTCAGCTGATCTAATCTTTTCATTTAAAGTGAGAGTAAAGTCCCACAGCTAGTTTGTGATAAAAATAAGTACCAGACCTTACTGCCCTCCCACCAGATTCCCTAGGCTGAGATCCAGGGACATTTAGGTAGTGCCAAAAGGTCAGGGACATTGGTAAAGATAACCATGCAAGAGAAAAACATTCTATTTCTTGTGTAAGGAAAGAAAATTCCATCTTCTTTGTACGTGAGCCACTCTGTTTCTCTGAGCAGAGTGAAATATGCAGAGGTATTAGAACCTTTACTAAAATGTGGAATCTTTCTCTTTCCCCCCTTTGACTTTTATTGAAATTTAATTGACAATCAACACTATATATTTTTAAGGTGTACTGCATAATGGTTTGACTTCTGAATGTCATGAGCCAATTCCCATGGTGTTTAATGAACAGCCATCATCTCATATAGATACAAAAGAAAAGAAAAAAGTATTTTTTCCTTCTGATGAGAATTCTTAGGATTTACTCTCTTAACCACTCGTATATAACACACAACAGTTTTAATTTTATTTATCATGGTGTACATTACATCCCTTATATTTACTTGCCTTATAACTGGAATTTGTACATTTTGATCACCTTCATCCAATTATCCTTCCCCCATCCCTCTCTGTGGTAGCCACAAATCTGATCTTTTTTTCTGTGAGTCTGTTTATCTGTTTGGGATTTTTCTTTTTGAAGTATAATTGACCTACAACACTATGTTAGTGCCTGGTGCTCAACACAGAGATTTCATATTTCTACACATTCCAAAATGATCACCACTGGAATAATTCCCTTTTTATAAAAAGAATACATGAGAGGAAATTGCGCCTTCTCTTCTGCTTGCTGGATACTGTCATATCTGTGTTAGGTATCTGGAACAGAGACGGCCAGGCATGGTCATTAGGGAGGCAAAGTCAGCACTCACAGATAGCAACATAGAAAGATGAAAAAGTCCAGGTTCCAAAGATGAATGCAAGGAGATATATTAATTAGTCTTAGAAGTGAGATCCCTCTAGATTTATTTTTATGTGAGTTTTCCCCCTTATTTTTAAAACAATGCAGTTGTTCTAACAATAAAGGCATTTCATGGAGAGTCTGAATCTCTGACACACCATCTGCTCCAGGAAAATAATAATGGAGTGCTGGAGCAGCTCATACCAGCCCACTCTCAGTATCTCTTCCTAACTCTGTGTTCCATGACATCATAGCGGTGGTTTCTGTAACCTCATGTTGTGATTTGAATCAAATCATACTGGGGATATTGACACCATAGAAACTGGCAAATGATATGAATGAGGGCTTTTTTGAGAGTTGATTTACCAGCATACCACTGGTAACAACAAAAAAGGTTACTTACTGACAAAAAAAGGTTACAATATAAACACATGTAATTTCCTGGCACAGTATGGGTCGGGTGTTGGGACTGCTTTCCACAGTCTGGAACAAAATTAGTTCGGTCCTTTGATGGGTTAGACTTTTGTTATCCAGAACATTCTACTTTTGACTGTGGACAAACACTGAAAAGCTATGGCGTTAGATTTAGGCTCAAGGTGTGGCGAGTGAGCCAGCCAGAACACGTGCCTGAAAGAGAAACGGGGCGTCATAATGTTATTATGTCGCTGCTGCCATAAGGCTGGACAGGAGTCATGGCTCTGCTCCTCTAGGAAGACGATGGTTGTTTCCTGCAACAGGATAGGTGGGTGTTCTATTTTGGGTTTCCTAGAAAATTCACTGCAATGAAGATCTGTATGGGGAACAAGACTTGTGTGGAAAGAAGGAAGCCACATTGTGCAGGGGAGCAGCTGGACTGTGATGCAGTGACATCAGAGGCCTCATCCGGTCCCATAGAGAGCTCTGCAGCTGGAAGAGTCCTTTAGAGCTGTTCCCAAATAAGACAAGGAGCAATCATTGGATGGGACCTGTCCCTGGGGAGGAGGCCTTACCAAGGGTGTGGAAGCTCCCTTGACTGAGGTGGATCCCAGACAGGAGGCGTCTGTTGTCAGTCCTTCAGCAGTCAGCATTCTTGGTAGCTGAGGAAATGAATGCCTTGTCTCTGAGGGGAATCTTGGTAGTGTATCACAGCATCCACTACAGTAGGATTGGGGTCAAGTTTCCCAGAATAATATTTCTTTGCTTGATCTTTTCTGTGTCTCAGACTAAGCATCACTAACAGCTAGACCATCTTCTTCGGAAACCCAGCTAAAATCTCATCTCTCTTTAATATCTTCTGTAATAATCCAGCCAGACTGTTTGTTTTCCTTGCAACAAATATCTCCTTGTCTCTGAGGGGAATCTTGGTAGTGTATCACAGCATCCACTACAGTAGGATTGGGGTCAAGTTTCCCAGAATAATATTTCTTTGCTTGATCTTTTCTGTGTCTCAGACTAAGCATCACTAATCAGCTAGACCATCTTCTTCGGAAACCCAGCTAAAATCTCATCTCTCTTTAATATCTTCTGTAATAATCCAGCCAGACTGTTTGTTTTCCTTGCAACAAATATCAAAGATCTTGGTTGCAAGCAACAGAAACCAACTATGAATAATTTAGGCATAGCAAGAATTTATGGAGAAGGCAATGGCACCCCACTCCAGTACTCTTGCCTGGACAATCCCATGGACAGAGGAGCCTGGTAGGCTACAGTCCATGGGGTTGCAAAGAGTCAAACATGACTGAGCGACTTCACTTTGACTTTTCACTTTCATGCATTGGAGAAGGCGATAGCAGTCCACTCCAATGTTCTTGCCTGGAGAATCCCAGGGATGAGGAAGCCTGGTAGGCTTCTGTCTATGGGGTTACACAGAGTCTGACTTGACTGAAGCAACTTAGCAGCAGCAGCAGCAGCAGGAAGAATTTATGGAAAGGAAGGCTGGTAGTTCACAGAATCAACAGCAAACTAGAAAAAGCCAAGGGAAGAAGGTAGCAGCAGAAACAGTCCTCATGGGAAACTGTGCAATTGTACCCGTTAGCGATCTTCCACCACCCACCATACGCCTGCTGCTCCTGAACACAGCTCCCTCTGTAAGCTCCCCTGTGGCGCTCAGTTTATTTAACGTTCATGTTGCATATGGTGCCCACTGTACATCTAATGCAGTGGTATCTTTTAATGTATCAGTCACTTGAGCTTCAGAAAACTTCTGTGAGCTCCCAGTTGTCTGAGCAGAGGCCATGTGCCCACACTTTCAATGCCAGGGAGTAGGGAGAAAGTTGATTCACAATATATGGCCGAGTGTCCAAGAACTAGGAAGGAGGCTCACATGCTGAGTCAGAATAAACCTGATAAACATCCACTGCCCAGTGCCTCTGTACCAAGTGAATCCTATCCTTACTCTATTGATGTTTTCTATAAGTGATGTTTTAAGAGGGTCCAGGTCTTTTCACTCATTCATCTCTGCAGATACTTAGTGACTGCTCAGTTTGAAATGTGCACCTATTTCTCTCAAGTAGAAGAGCAAACTCCATTTCCTGACAGTCAGGTCTATTACCAAACAAATGTAAAAACTCCCTTGATTCCAAGAAATAGATTCATTCAACCCAAATGAAGGAAAGAGCTTATGGGTAGGAAACACTTGGGCTGCTCCTGGATCTGAGAAATTAGGCAAAAACGTGTATGTGGGGGGGAGGGGGGGAGGGGGGTGAGGTGCCCCAGCATGGCATCTGCTTTCTAGGGTAAATTCATCTTTCCCTGGTGGCTCACTTGGTCACTTATTTGTCATTGCTACTTTTCCCTGGGTAGCTCATTTCCTGCTCCAGAGATCTGGTTCAAATTCTGAAGGAACTGATCTCATTGATTGGCTCGTTATTATTCTTCTACTGGGCAGAGACCCTCATGGATCTTCAGCCTGACTAAGGGATGAATTTGGTACCCACACAGTTTATTCAATGACCATGCCCCATGCCCCACCAGGCTCAAACAATAACCTAGACCTACTTTCCTGAACACCTCAATTATGAGATGTTGAGGGCAATAGATCCCTTGTCCACCATATTTTAGGGTCCTCTAAGAGAGACTCCCCTCCCAGTTCTTAAGAAGTCATTATCACTGTTCAGGAAAAAAAAGGAACTATGAGTTAGTATGTGCTATACTTTTGTGCCTCCTATGTATTATATGCCTCATCTCATTGAATCCTTATATCATTTCCTATTTTATCTGATGAAATTTCAGATCACAATGGTTATGAACCCAAGATAAGATGGTATAGCTTATTTCACAGGCAGAGTAGTCTTGCTCCAAACCTGTTTTTTCCCCCTACCCAGGATACCTCCACATTCATGATAAGGCCAAAACATTCCTTTTCTACTTATCCATGGCTCTTTGAAGAAAGCTTCCAATTAGAGGCTTTTCTAGTAAGGAGCGGAGAAGGCAAAGGCAACCCACTCTAGTACTCTTGCTTGGAAGATCCCATGGACGGAGGAGCCTGGAAGGCTGTAGTCCATGGAGTTGGGAATAGTCGGACGAAACTGACCAATTTCACTTTCACTTTCCTGCACTGGAGAAGGAAATGGCAACCCACTCCAGTGTTCTTGCCTGGAGAACCCCAAGGACGGGGGAGCCTGGTGAGCTGCTGTCTACAGGGTGACGCAGAGTCAGACATGACTGAAGCAACTTAGCAGCAGCAGCAGCAGCTAGTAAGGAGTAGTTCCAAAGTAGAGTATGTTAGGTGGGACAAGATAAAGAACTGGATACAGAGGTGACACATGCTGAGCACAGGCTGCTGTAGAAAAGGATCCAGCTGGCCCTTGAGATGGCCAGAAAATAGCTTCATCATCAAGCAGTGGGGTTTCCCTCCTGAGTAAAAACAGAGGCTAACTTTATGCAGCCCAAGGTGGGCACTCCCCATGAGTTCCTCGCCTTGTTTGTCTAAAACCATTTCAGAGCCAATTATAGCTATTGGGAGCCTCCAAAAAAAAAAAAAGTCCCAGCATCTGTAAGATGAGAAGTAATCCTTTTAAAGGCAGAAATTTAAGCACTTTGCTATAATGGCTTCACAGAAAGGAAAATTAGACCTGCCAGGGAAATGCAGTTAATTAGTGTTGAGCTCTTCTTCATCCATCCATGGGCTCTGGAGGGGGATAATGCTGTAGAACCTAGAAGGTTGCTGGAAAGGCAGCTAGGAATATGTACTTGCACTTAGCATCTCCTGTAATGGTGGTTCCTTTCCAGCTCTTTCTTCTTCAGCCTTCAATGCCCATCAACTTGTAGTGTCTCCAAGAAATCTTCTTTGATTAAACAAGCCTGAAATGGATGATTCTTCTTCTTTTCCTTCTACATCTCCATCTTTTACAAACACTGTGCCTTGTGTGAAGATCTGACAGGAAAAGAATGGGCTGAACGAAAAAATTTAAATAAAGACAGATGTTTTGCTGTTGAAACCAGACTTTGTTATTCTAACATCCCCAGTGCTGAGACTATGTGCTTTTTCTTGGTCCAAGCAGTTTTAGGCACTTTTAAGAATATAAAACAAGGTACAGCCAATCAGCTAGGGAATATAGTATCTAAACCCCTGTCCTCGGGGCTTCTTCATTCAAGTTCCAATCCTTCTATTGCATTTTCCCTAACTTTACGCTCCCCTCCCCCATCTCCAGAATTTCACATTGCTATAGAGTTCCACATTGCTAAGGAAATATTTTTCTTTTGCTCTTTACTATTTTATTCAACAGTGAAATTTATTGAATTATATTACACAACTATTCTCGTTTACCTTGTAGCATATTCTTGAATTTAAGTTTTACTGGAAAACTTTCTCTAATTATTACTATTATTATTTTTGGCCATACAGCATGTGGGATCTTAGTTCCCTGACCAGGGATCAAACCTGATCCCCTGCGCTGGAAGGGTGGAGTCTTAACCATAGACCACCATGGAAGTCCTCTCTAAGAGTCTTTTTAAACAGTATAGTTTTATGTAAATCTATTGAGGCTGAAAATGTCTAAAAATATCTTTACCGTACATGATGTTTTAACTATTAATAGACATAAAATTTTAGATCCAATTAGAAAACAGTCAAAAAACATGATGAGACATTACACCAAAGATTATATATGGATGGGAAATAAGCACATGAAAAGATGTTCAACACCATTAGGGAAAAAGATGTTCCCAAACCATTAGGCAAATGTAATAAGATCATAATAAAATATCACTACACAACAATTAGAGTTTGTGCTAAGTCACTTCAGTCATGTCTGACTCTTTGCAACCCCATGGACTGCAGCTCTCTAGGCTCCTCTATCCCTGGGATTCTCCAGGCAAGAACACTGGGGTGGGTTGCCATGCCCTCCAGGGGATCTTCCCGACCCAGGAATCGAACTTGCATCTCTTATGTCTCCTGTATTGGCATGTGGGTTCTTTACCACTAATGCCATAATAAGATATCACTACACACCATTAGAGTAGCTGAAATAAAACGAGGGTAATACCAAACGTTAGTGAGGATACAAAGAAACTCAATCTTTCAGATAAATATATGTCTACATAAAATCTTGTATGTGAATGTTCTTAGCAACTTTATTTGTAATAGAAAAAAACTGGGGCCAAATGAAATGTAAATGATTAACCAAACCATCTTACATCTATACCATGGATGACTACTCAGCAATTAAAAGGGACAAACTATTGATACACTCAACAACTGAGGTAGATCTCAGGAGCATTATACTGCATGAAAAAAAATGTGCTAAAGATCACATGTTTGATTCCATGTATATAACATTCTCAAAATGTCAAAATTACAGAGATGAAGAAAAGATTCATGCTGCCCAGGTATTTGGAATGGTGAAGGGAACTCCGGGAGATGGTGATGGACAGGGAGGCCTGGCGTGCTGTAATTCATGGGGTCGTGAAGAGTTGGACATGACTGAGCAACTGAACTGAACTGAAGAGGATGGATATGACCATAAAGGGGTAGCATGAGAAATATCTTTATGGTGATAAAACAGTTCTGCATCAAGAAAACAGCAATATTCACAAGGGTCAGCATGGCCATCATCAAAACATCTACAAATATTAAATGCTGGAGAGGATGTGGAGAAAAGGAATCCATCTACACTGTTGATGGGAATGTAAACTGGTACAGCCACTGTGAAAAACAGTATAGAGGTTTCTCATAAGACTGAAAATAGAGCTACCATATGATGCAGCAATTCCACTCCTGGGTACACGTCTGAAAAAAATGAAAATACAAATTTGAAAAGATACCCCAGTGTTCATGGCAGCACTATCTACGGTAGCCAAAACATGGAAACAACCTGTGTCCTCAAGAGATGAATGGATAAAGAAGACTACACTGATGAGTATATTAATATATTCATATAATATATTAATATATTACTACAATGGAATATTGCTCATCCATAAAAAGAATGACATTATGCCATTTGCAGAAACAAGGATGGACCTAGAGGTTATCATACTAATTGAAGCGTGTCAGATGGAGAATGGCAAATGCTATATGATATCACCTATATGTGGAATATAAAAATAATACAAATGAGCTTACTTACACAATAGAAACAGACCTCACGGACATAGAAAACAAACTTATAGTTACCACAGGGAAAAGTAGAGGAAGAAAGGATAAATTAAGAGTATGGGATTAACAGATACACACTACTACTATATATAGAATAGATAAACAACAAGGATTTACTGTGTGCAACAGGAAACTACATTCAATATCTTGTAATCTATAATGGAAAGCAATCTGGAAAAAAATATATGTATGGGGGCTTACCTTATGGCTCAGTGGATAAAGAATTTGCCTGAAATGCAGGAGACACAGGAGATGTGGGTTCAGTCCCTGGGTCAAGAAGATCCCTTGGAAAAGGAAATGACAACCCACTCCAGCATTCTTGCCTAGGAAATCCCATGGAAGAAGAGCTGGGGGACTACAGTTTGTGGGGTTGCAAAGAGTCAGATACAATTGAGCAACTAAGCATTGATATATATGTATATAAAACTGAATCACTGCACTGTACAACTGACAATAACACAATATTGTAAATCAACTATACTTCAAAAAAAAAAAAAAAAGATAGTGGTATTCCATGAATTTGCATGTGATAAAGTAGAGACCAGTCCTGGGTGTTCATTGCAAGGACTGATGCTGAAGCTGAAACTCCAATACTTTGGCCACCTCATGTGAAGAGTTGACTCACTGGAAAAGACTCTAATGCTGGGAGGGATTGGGGGCAGGAGGAGAAGGGAACAACAGAGGATGAGATGGCTGGATGGCATCACTGACTCAATGCACAGGAGTTTGGGTGAACTCCAGGAGTTGGTGATGGACAGGGAGGCCTGGTGTGCTGTGATTCATGGGGTCGCAAAGAGTCGGACATGGCTGAGTGATTGAACTGAACTGAAAGTGGCACAGAACTATTTTTTAAAATGATCTGAGTAACTAAGTTACTTTCTTTCCACATTTTAAAAATACTCAGAAGACTTCTTTTCTCCAGTGGTATTGATGAGAAGTGTGATTTCAAGTGATTTTTGTAGGTAATCAGCTCTTTTTTAAATCAGGAATTTATCTCTCATTTAGATGTTGAATAATTTATTTTGTCTTTTCTTAGTTTCCTGGCATGAACTTCTTATATCCTTGGAATTTCTTTAGTGGTAGGAAATAGTGGACTTCTATACAGAGGTCAGAATGGGAGCTGGTCACCAGAAATACCAACCATAATTTTAGAACATTTGGATTTGGGGCCCAGCCTGACCTCCAGAGAGGGGAGGAGTAGCTAGAGATTGAGTTCAACCCTGTGGTTAAAGATTTAATCAATCAGGCCCTAAGTAATGAAACCCCAGTAAAAACTCTGGATTCTGGGCACAGTGGAACCTCCCTGTTGGTGGAGAATCAGTGTACCAGTAGGTGTGATGCACCCTGATTCTGTAAGAGAGGGCGCAGAAGCTTTGTGTTTAGGACCCTCCCAGAACTCATCCTCTGTGTCTCTTTATTTGGCTCATCCTGACTCATATCCTTTATCATAAAACTATCATTGTAAGAATAGTGAATCCTTGAATCCTGTGAATCACTTCAGCAAATGATGGAACCTGATGTTGTGGAACCCTGACATTTGTAGCCAGCCAGTCAGAAATACAGGTGGCCTGAGGACTTTCTGAACTTGCAGCTAGTATCCACAATGAGGAAAATCTTGTAGAAGATGGGACTCTTAATTTGTGAGGTCTGTACTTCATTCCAGGAGATTTGCCAGAACTGAACTAAATTCCCCTCAGCTAGTGTTACATAGTGAAGATTTTTTCTCTCTCATTTTTTGTGCTATCTACTTGGGTCTGTCATTCTAATGATTTCCTACCTGTTATACTGGGATATTCTCGTTAGTTTTTTCAAATATTTCCTGTCTTTTATTTTCCTGCTCCTGCTGAGACTCCTAGGCAGTGGGAGCCATGTGTGAGATTTATTTAGGAAGTGCTTTGGGGTCAATACCTGGTGGGAAATGAAGAAGGCAGAATTGGGCAAGGAGAAGTTGAGCTGTGATGCAATCACACCAAAGACTCGGAGGATCTCACTGAGAGTATGGATTGTCTTTTAGAATTGTCCCCAATGAAGGGAAGGGGGTTGGGCTTGTGCGCCACCATGTATACCAATCACTGAGTCTAGGCTGCCACTAGAAGGGAGTATGACCTTGGATGAAGCAGCTCCCTTCTCCTGAGGACAGTTCATAGAAAGGGACTCAACTGAGAGCTGTGTTGGGGGAAGTATTGAGGAAGTGTAACACCATTTTGTTACTTAAGGGGGGATTTCGGTCAGGAGCTAGCAAGCTGTCCTTTTTTAAAAATCTGGACCATTTTTAAAGTCTTTATTGAGTTTGCTACAATATGGCTTCTGAATTATATTTTGTTACTTTGTGGCCAGAGGCATGTGGGATCTTAGCTCCCCAACCAGGATTCAAACCCACACCTCCTGCTTTGGAAGGTGAAGTCTTAACAACCAGACCTCCAGGGAAGTCCTTCCATTGTCTGCTTTTGCAACCAAAGTTTATAAGAGGTTCTCCCTGTGCCACTGTCTTCACATGCTCTTCCCTCTGTCTGCCTTTGCCTCCGTCTCTTCTCATAAGGATACCAGTCACACTGGATTAGTATCCAGTTCCACGGAAATTGGTTATACCTGCAAAGACTGTAGCTGGATAAGGTCCCGTTCACAGGTCCTAGAGATTAGGACTTCAGCATATTGGGGAGGGGGCATGATTCCACCCAGAAACAACCAGAAAATATTATCATTTACCATTTAATAAAACTTCTACAAGATAAAACCTGAAGTCCATCTTTAAGGTGCAGTGGAGAAGCTGCTCTTTCCCATTGGTAGGTGTGAGAATTGAGCAGGCAAGTGTTGACAGATATTCTCTTGTCCATTACTTTAGTGACCAACAGCAAAGAAACAGCAAATGGGTTTCTTCAAAGTGCTTGACCACTGAAGCCCCTCAAGTTGCTTGAGCTTATCTAATAGCCACCTTGACAGGCTTGTAAAAGTTTTGCAACATCCTTATTTAGAAAAAGAAAAAAATATCTGAAGTCAGCTGTCCATGGTAGACATAGTTGACTTGCTGCCAGCAGTGCCCTATGTGTGTGAGAAAGTCTTATCTGTCTGTCTACCTGCCACCTTTGAAAAATAAAATCTGCTTTTGTTATTGTTGTTCAGTCACTCACTAAAGTGGAAGTGAAAATGCTAGTTGCTCAATCACATTTGACTCTTTGTGATCCCATGGCCAGGCTCCTCTGTCCATGGAATTCTCCACTCAAAAATACTGGAGTGGGTTCCCATTTCCTTCTCCAGGGGATCTGCCTGACCCAGGGATCAAACCTGGGTCTCCTGCATTGCAGGCAGTGTCTTTACCATCTGAGCCACAGTTCAGTTCAGTTCAGTTGCTCAGTCATGTCTGACTCTTTGTGACCCCATGAACCACAGCACGCCAGGCCTTCCTGTCCATCACCAACTCCCAGAGTCTACCCAAACCCATGCCCATTGAGTTGGTGATGCCATCCAACCATCTCATCCTCTGTCATCCCCTTCTCCTCCTGCCCTCAATCTCTCCCAGCATCAGGGTCTTTTCAAGTGAGTCAACTATTCACATGAGGTGGCCAGTGTATTGGAGTTTCAGCTTCAACGTCAGTCCTTCCAATGAACACCCAGGACTGATCTGCTTTAGGATAGACTGGTTGGATCTCCTTGCAGTCCAAGGGACCTCAAGAGTCTTCTCCAACACCACAGTTCAAAAACATCAATTCTTCTGTGCTAGCTTTCTTTATAGTCCAACTCTCACATCCATACATGACTATTGGAAAAACCATAGCCTTGACTAGATGGACCTTTGTGGACAAAGTAATGTCTTAGATCTTTAATGTGCTGTCTAGGTTGGTCATAACTTTTCTTCCAAGGAGTAAGCGTCTTTTAATTTCACTGCAGTCACCATCTGCAGTGATTTTAGAGCCTGAAAAAATAAAGTCAGCCACTGTTTCCCCAACTATTTGCCATGAAGTGATGGGACCAGATGCCACGATCTTCGTTTTCTGAATGTTGAGCTTTAAGTCAACTTTTTCACTGTCTTCTTTCACTTTCATCAAGAGACTCTTTAGTTCTTCACTTTTTGCCATAAGGGTGATATCATCTGCATATCTGAGGTTATTGATATTTCTCCTGGCAATCTTGATTCCAGCTTGTGCTTCCTCCAGCCTAGCATTTCTCATGATGTACTCTGCATATAAG
>SJYC01059386.1:0-77056 GCA_006408675.1 Madoqua kirkii
TCATCAAGAGACTCTTTAGTTCTTCACTTTTTGCCATAAGGGTGATATCATCTGCATATCTGAGGTTATTGATATTTCTCCTGGCAATCTTGATTCCAGCTTGTGCTTCCTCCAGCCTAGCATTTCTCATGATGTACTCTGCATATAAGTTAAACAAGCAAGATGACAATATACAGCCTTGACGTACTCCTTTTCCTATTTGGAACCAGTCTGTTGTTCCATGTCCAATTCTAACTGTTGCTTCCTCACCTGCATACAGGTTTCTCAAGAGGCAGGTCAGGTGGTCTGGTATTCCCATCTCCTTCAGAATTTTCCACAGTTTATTGTGATCCACACAGTCAAGGGCTTTGGCATAGTCAATAAAGCAGAAATAGATGTTTTTCTGAAACTCTTACCTTTTCAATGATCCAGTGGATGTTGGCAATTTGATCTCTGGTCCCTCTACCTTTTCTAAAACCAGCTTGAACATCTGGAAGTTCATGGTTCACGTATTGCTGAAGCCTGGTTTAGAGAATTTTGAGCATTACTTTACTAGCATGTGAGATGAGTGCAATTGTGCAATAGTTTAAGCATTCTTTGGCATTGCCTTTCTTAGGGATTGGAATGAAAGCTGACCTTTTCCAGTCCTGTGGCCACTTGAGCCACAAGGGAAGCCCTGAGTTCAGTTGCTAAGTCATGTCCAACTCTCTGTGACCCTGTGGACTGCAGCATGCGGTCTTCCCTGTCCTTCACTAGCTCCTGGAGTTTGCTCAAACTCATATTCATTGAGTTGGTGCTGCCATCCAACCACCTCATCCTCTGTCTGCTATACAGAGTTAATATAATGTTGGAAAGTTAGATGAGTGCAGGTCTTGAATATCATAAGAGCTTGTCATTTCCTGCTGAGGGTGCCATTCACATACTGATCCCTGACAATCCTCCAGAGTTTCCATGTATAGACTGATCATTCACAGTAAGCCTGTGAAACCGACAGGCAGCAGTCATGGTGTCTTATGTATCCTTTGAAAAAGATTTTCCTGAATTATCAGGGCTTTGCATTTGATGGCTTCTCAGTCCATGAAACCCAAGCGCCTCCCCAAGAGAGCAATGATGGCAAATCAGACCAGTCTGGACATGCTTCTTGTCTGTCCCTCAACTGGCATGCACCTGCCTGTTCTAGCACCCTTGGGCTGGTGATAAGAGGGGCCCATACTGGTGACAACAGTCAGTCTCAGAATTGCCAGAGCACGCGTCCATGGACTCTGGGCTAACTGCCCAACAGCTCAAAGAGGCCGGACCTACAGTGTTGATTCTTGCAGAAAATACAACACCTCATGCCAATTCCATCTGCTGAGGAGTCCTGAATTCTGGCCCAGTGCAATTTTCATAGTCGTAGACACCAAGCCGCTATTTGTTTCCATGCAAAGCCTTGATCTCTCTCTGAAGAGTATACATCCAGCGTGTCTGAAGGACGAGAGATGAGGACATGCCTGGCTTTGGTTGTTCTCTAGGAGGCAGAGAGGCAGAGGACCTGCGGCTTGAGTTTTGGGTGAAAGCCATCCCTCCCTCTTTTCCATTCTTTTTTGACTTCTCTCTTTGCAACAATGGGAAACATATTTATTATTGGAACATAGTCATCAGAAGGCCTCGAGAGAGTCTTTTCTTCCTCATATTTGTCAAACCACAGCCATTTCACAATGGAGAAAAGATGATATTAAGAATGGGGGAAAGATATTAATAATGCAAGTCTTTCGTTTTTTATTCCCAACTTAAAATGAGTTGTGGTCAAAAGTTTGGAACCAAGAACAAACATCATCTCATAGACTAACAATGCTGGCTGAATCCACAAATGCATATTTCATCCATACTGTGAGCTGAGGGAGAAAGGTAAACACCTCCCAGCTGACAGGTTAGTCCAGCTTCAGTGCTTAAAGCTACCTTGAGCTGGCCTTGCCTTCTACAGCTTTTTCTCATTTCTGTACCTTTGAACTCAACCAGCCCATTCTGTATATGCTGTAAGCTCTAAAGACAAAGGCAATGAGGGTGTGACCTCTGGGTGGTCAGAACTACGTAGACTAAGCACAGTCATTGGTAGGACAGGGTCTGTCAGCATTTTTTGCGGGGGGAGGATCTCCATTTTTAAAGATAAGAAACTGTGGATTTTAGTTGGTGTGTTTTAGTTCAGGAAGTTGGTGTGTTTTCTGTGTGTTTGGTTGCTTGTTTTGTATTAATTCACCAAAGGGTTTTTCACAGGGCAGCCTGCATTTAAACAGGGAGTGGGCCAGGGGTGCCATTTGTTCTAAAGTCTGTCAAATAGGCTGATGAACCCACCAGCACACAAGGGATGTTAATGAAACTGTGGCCACACTTGCCATCCCTCTGACAGTAGGCATTTCATTGAGCCTTAGCAAAGCACCAGAAGGCCACAGAATATGTCTCCATGCTGGCTTATTGCCACTTAATTGCCACATCTCTTAAGCCACTCAAAGCTCATATTTAGTGATGATAAAGTTAGAGGGTATAGAGTTCAGTTCTTCAGTCAGTTCTCTGTGTTGTGTGGTCTGCTTGAAAATACTGAGTTCTGCTGAATGAAATATCTGGTTATTGTGAAGATTCCCTGCATGTCATATATGCATCCCCAGTTTTCAGAGGCTAGGAATCTTGCCTTGCCTGTGAAGACACATGCCACTTTAATGTACCTGTAGCAGTTACTGCTGCCACCATTAACTTTCCAATATTTCACAATTTATGTGCCCCTGGCTTGACTTCCTACAGAGGTGGGACTGTCTTACTGCTTCCCCATGGTGCTTTCCAAAAAGAATACTCTGGACCTGTTATCTGTTGATTTAATTTGAGTGGAATTCAGGAAGATGTACTTAGCACTGAATCCTAGCTCATACCATAATGGTACCTGGGGTATTTAGAATGTGCATGAGGACCTTGCAGAGCCACAGTTCCAGCAGTAAGAGCAACAGCAGCTAATGGACATTAATGACAGTCAACCCCCATCTAGCACTTTCCTTGTGCCTGGTATTGTTCTGTGTGTTTTACTTGTACTATGCCATTTTGTTCTGCAAACCACATTTTGAGGTGGGTACTGTTATTTAAGCTGAAATTGAAAGATGAGGAACTGGGGGGCCCAGAGAGAGAAGAATGGTGCCCAAGGTTGCACAACTGGAGGGCAGTAGATTCCAATCCAAGCAGTTTGGCTGCAGAGTCTGCTTGGACCCACTGAATGATAGCATCTCTTTCACAAGAGCTAATACATATATGGGTATGGATCGTATGCCAGACACTTTTTATGCAAATTTACTAATAATAGTAAGAGGTGGTAGACAATAGAATGCTTTATACAATACCACTGAAATTTCCACCAAGCCTAAAAAAACACCATATCCTTGAACAGTCACTGGGGCTGGGGCTATGTGCGGTTTCTTCCTAAGTGGGCTGGGACAGCAGTGCCAGGCAAGAAAAGATAGTTTGTTCTTTGCTTGGAAATTTTATGATCAGGAGATCAAGGCTCAGGGGTACTTTTAAAAAAATAAAGTTATTTATTTTTAATTGGAGAATAATTGCTTTACAATATTATATTAGTTTCTGCCATAGATCAACATGAATCAGCCGTAAGTATACATACGTCCCCTCTCTCTTGAACCTTCCTCCTACCTCCCACCCCGGGTTGGATATGGTAGAAGCACAGAAAGTCAAGGCACTGCTGTTTTCCTCTGCTCTGAGCAAGCAATGTGCAAGCCACACAGTGGGGGAGCAGCCCAGGTGGTGGGTATTTTCTGCCCACTGGCTTGCAGCAACTTCACAGAGACATAGGGTGGGGAGAGGCTGGGGTGAGCGATTTTTCTTGTCTCCCTCAGGGTGCCCTAGGCTGAATGGCCATTCTCCTTTCAGGGGCTGTCTGTCTCTCTTGGATGGAGAGCTTAATAGGTAGCAGAGAGACTCCCCTACAAATGAGGAGTCTGTTATTCCAGTGAGCACAAAATATCCAAGTTAAAGGAAGAAAAAAAGATGAGCGCCAAACTAAAACCATAACTCATTGGTTTACCCAAGCTAAAGAGAACCTTTTTCTTTTCTTAGTCACTTTTTCTCAATAGGTAAAGAAAGGGAACCTAACACTAAGAAGTGTCTTAAAGGATGGAGGTCACCTCCTGTGGGTGGGTGGGGGTGTGTGACCTAGAAAGGACCCATGGGGTGGAGGTGAGGTCTTCTGGGTGCTGACAATATTCTATTTCTTTACCTAGGTAGTAGTTGTTCAGTCCCTCAGTCATGTCCAACTCTTTGTGACCCCCATGGACTGCATCATGCCAGGCTCGTCTCCAGTTGTTACATGACAGTAACTACAGGATGCTTTGCTTTGCGATTTTTAATATTCAGTTTTTTATACCTTATGGGCTCTGTGCATTTGTCTATCATAACACTGTAAAACAAAACATTTTAAAGAGTGAGAACCCCCACTTAGCCTGTTGGATTAGCAAGTCAGTTCTGCTGTTCACCCAGTGGGATGTAAAAAAATAAAGTTATTTATTTTTAATTGGAGAATAATTGCTTTACAATATTATATTAGTTTCTGCCATAGATCAACATGAATCAGCCGTAAGTATACATACGTCCCCTCTCTCTTGAACCTTCCTCCTACCTCCCACCCCGGGTTGGATATGGTAGAAGCACAGAAAGTCAAGGCACTGCTGTTTTCCTCTGCTCTGAGCAAGCAATGTGCAAGCCACACAGTGGGGGAGCAGCCCAGGTGGTGGGTATTTTCTGCCCACTGGCTTGCAGCAACTTCACAGAGACATAGGGTGGGGAGAGGCTGGGGTGAGCGATTTTTCTTGTCTCCCTCAGGGTGCCCTAGGCTGAATGGCCATTCTCCTTTCAGGGGCTGTCTGTCTCTCTTGGATGGAGAGCTTAATAGGTAGCAGAGAGACTCCCCTACAAATGAGGAGTCTGTTATTCCAGTGAGCACAAAATATCCAAGTTAAAGGAAGAAAAAAAGATGAGAGCCAAACTAAAACCATAACTCATTGGTTTACCCAAACTAAAGAGAACCTTTTTCTTTTCTTAGTCACTTTTTCTCAATAGGTAAAGAAAGGGAACCTAACACTAAGAAGTGTCTTAAAGGATGGAGGTCACCTCCTGTGGGTGGGTGGGGGTGTGTGACCTAGAAAGGACCCATGGGGTGGAGGTGAGGTCTTCTGGGTGCTGACAATATTCTATTTCTTTACCTAGGTAGTAGTTGTTCAGTCCCTCAGTCATGTCCAACTCTTTGTGACCCCCATGGACTGCATCATGCCAGGCTCGTCTCCAGTTGTTACATGACAGTAACTACAGGATGCTTTGCTTTGCGATTTTTAATATTCAGTTTTTTATACCTTATGGGCTCTGTGCATTTGTCTATCATAACACTGTAAAACAAAACATTTTAAAGAGTGAGAACCCCCACTTAGCTTGTTGGATTAGCAAGTCAGTTCTGCTGTTCACCCAGTGGGATGACAGTGCTGCAGCCAGATCACTCTCGTGGCGACAACAGTGGAAACAACTCCCATTATTAATACCTGTTTCCTACAAGAAATCGGGGGCCTCTTGGCGAGGCCTAAGAATGCAGGTGGCACAGCATTCCATCAGATCCATGCACCGAGTCTTCACAAAGCATGCCATTTTCCATGAGGCCTCCCAGCCTTGTTCTTGGGACCTAGGGGGTGCTGGATCCTCAGGCAGTTTGCCAGATGGCGTTCCGGGGGTGCTGGAAAAAGGAAGGAAGTCTCCAGGGTACATGTTAATGATTCCTCGGGGTCCAACTTGTCATTGATCCTATGCTCATCTAGATAGTGAGCACTGCAAAGAATGTGGACGGGCTCCTGGGTAGACTGGTGAGGAGGCATTTGATGTGTGAATTATAGGTATGTAAATAGGAATAATCACCCTTAACTTTCAGGGCTGTTTTGAACATTGAACAAGCCTGGTGTCAGGGCACAATAGATATTTAATAATGGGAACTGTTACCACTGTTTTCGGAGCTTCCCAGGTGACGCAGTGGTAAAGAATCCGCTCGCTGATTCAGGAGACACTGGTTTAATCCCTCGGTCAGGAAGGTCTCACTCCAGTATTCGTGCCTGAAGAATACATGGATAGAGGAGCCTGGTGGGCTCTAGTCCACGGGGTAGCAAAGAGTCAGACATGGCTCAGCACACATGCAGCAGTCACACCGCTGTGGTCACTGTGAGAGTGATGTGGCTGCAGGGCCGTCATATCACTGGGTGAACAGCAGGACTGACTCAGCTGATCCAGGTGGCTTATGTGGGTGGTCCCCTCTTTAAAAAGTTTTGTTTTACAGTATTATGATATATAAATGCACAAGGTCCATAGGACATAAATAACTGAACATTAAAAGTCATAAAGCAAAACATCACGTGATTATTGTCATGTAACAACTACTCTGTGGATAGTGACTGCAACCATGAAATCAGATTAGAAAATGACTGATTCTTAGCAGGAAAGCTGTGACAAACCTTGACAGTGTGTTGAAAAGCAGAGATATTACTCTGTCAACAAAGGTCCATATAGTCAAGTCTATAACTGCAGCCATGAAATTAAAAGACGCTTCCTCCTTGGAAGAAAAGTTATGACCAACCTAGATAGCATATTCAAAAGCAGAGACATTACTTTGCCGACTAAGGTCCATCTATACACACACATACAAATCAAGACTATCTCCTAATATTGACAGCAGGTGCCAGTACAGGTGGGCATGGACATGTCAAAGGCAGTAAGATTTCCTCTTTGGACTGGTAACAATAAAAGACAGTTACTGGATGAGGAGCACAGTTTTGGAGCAGCTACTCAAGCAGGTGTGTGTGTGTGCTCAATCCCTCAGTCGTGTCTGACTCTTTGTGCAGGGGATGTTCCCGACTCCATCTCAAGTCTCTTGTGTCTTTGCATTGGCAGGTGGATTCATTACCACCGCACCACTTGGAAAGCTGCAGAAAACCCATAGGCATTTAAAAATATCAACTCAAGAAATTTGGGGAACATTCTTAAAAATCAGAGACAGAAACAGAATTTTATGCATGAAATAGGGGTAATTTTAAATACTGACCAGTGGCCTCAGATTCTAAATAAGCATGCTATCATCAAAGACAGATGAAGCCAGCAAGGAGAAAAAGTCTGTGAGTATGGAATGAGAAACTTAATGACTTTTGGACTTGCTACTGTAGAAAATGAAAGCAGGGACTTCCCTGGTGGTCCAGTGGTTGAGAACTCTGCCTTCTAATGCAAGGGGTACAGGTTCGATCCCTAGTCATGGAGCTAAGAGTCCATGTCTCATGCCAAAAAAACTGAAACAAGAAGCAATGTTGTAAAAGATTCAATAAAAACTTTAAAAATGGTGTACATTTAAAAAAATTCTTAAAATAAAAAATGAAGTCAGTGAACTTGAGAGAAAACTTTGGGAGAAAGAATTTTCAGAAGACAGAATAAAAGAACTGAAAATAAGAAAGAAATCCCTAAAAACCAATCAAACAAGACTATATAGAAAGAATGACCACAGGTAGAGCTGAAAATAACCTCTTACCATAAGGTCTGGCACTACTGATTCTACACCCAAGAGAACTGAAAACAAATGTCCACACAAAAACTATGCACAAACATATTCACAGCAGCATTTTATCACAGCTAATAGATGAGCAGATAAACACATGATCTATCTGTGCAAAGGGATGCAAGGATCTCTACTCAGTGCTCTGTGGTAACTGAAATGGGAAGGAAATTTAAAAAGGAGGGGGGGAATATATGTATACCTCTCACTTTGCTATACAGTGTAAACTGATACAACATTGTAAACCAACAATACTCCAATACAATTTTTTTAAAGGAAGAAGGTAGATTAGTGGTTGCCTGAGAAGGGGAGAGTGGAGAGATTTTGGTCATGAATATGGGGCTTCTTTTGGAAGTAATAAAAAATACTCTAAAATTAGAGAGTGCTGAGGTTTGTTTAGGGCTTCCCAGCTGGTGCTAGTGGTAAAGAACCCGCCCACCAGTGTGAAAACCGTGAGATGCAGGTTAGATCCCTGAGTCAGGAAGATTCTCCTGCAGGAGGGCTTGGCAGCTCACTTCAGTATTGTTGCCTGGAGAATCCCCATGAACAGAGGAGCCTGATAGGCTATAGTCCATGGGGTCTGAAAGAGCTGGACAGGACTGCAGCAGCTTTAGCACACATGCACACATGCTGGTTGTTCAACTAAAAACCTCTGGATGGTAAATGTTAAAACAGTGACTTTTATAGTATGTGAATTATATCTTGGTAAATTACCCGCCCACCAGTGTGAAAACCGTGAGATGCAGGTTAGATCCCTGAGTCAGGAAGATTCTCCTGCAGGAGGGCTTGGCAGCTCACTTCAGTATTGTTGCCTGGAGAATCCCCATGAACAGAGGAGCCTGATAGGCTATAGTCCATGGGGTCTGAAAGAGCTGGACAGGACTGCAGCAGCTTTAGCACACATGCACACATGCTGGTTGTTCAACTAAAAACCTCTGGATGGTAAATGTTAAAACAGTGACTTTTATAGTATGTGAATTATATCTTGGTAAATCTGCTATAAAGTCAGTTGGTTACAAAAAAGCTAATGAGATAAGACCAATTTTATCAATAAATATAGAAGAGGAAAAATTTAGCAGATATTCAACCAGGATGTTGCCAGATGGCAACATTACTCATGATTCATAATGTCCCCTTCATTGACTCAGTATGTATTTCTGAAAATTCCTGTGGTGAACATAAAATTTTTTTAATTAGGAAAATATCAGATATGGAAAACTAACAACAAAAAATAAAGTTGTAATGCACTGTGAGTAAGAAAATTATTTAATAGAGTCTATACATCTCTCTTGTCATTGTGCAGTGGAATATTGACAGCTTAGCAATACCTTATTCATCTGCTGAGTTGTCCAAATTTGAAGCCGGAAAGAGCTGGCCCTTCTTTTTTGCTCCAGGCAAAAATCTTGTAATAGAGATGTTATAGATCGGTTAAAAATGTTCAGTTTTGCTTTAGAAAGTGAAGTTTTAATGATTGCAATTTACTGCTACTTGACAATGTCAGGATGACAGATCAAGTGATAGAAATAAAAAGATTTTTTTTTATTAATGTAATGATTTGATTAGAGTTACTTTCTAGCAATTTCTCTCTGGCAAGGCAGTTCAGGTCTTCTGACATCCAGAACTTGAGTTTAACAACAAGACCTGAGACAGTAGTATAAAGTTATCAAAATTTTATGTCTTTCTGGCGGAAAGTGTGATTTTTTTTGACGCCTTAAATGCTTTCAGTATCCTTATTGTTGGCTGTTATGGATTATAGTAATACGTATTACCATCTAATGATAATTCTTTCACAAAGAGTAGAAACGATACAGATGTAAGATTCATGAAATCTAATATTGCTCATTTTTATCCCGGCCATCTTGCAGTTCACCAAAGAGGCAATAAAAGGTTAAACGTCTTGTTTTGTAACATCCGCCCTATCAATGTCAGCCTTAACTGGACAGTTGTAAGGATCTCATATAATCCTAAACATGAACAGGCACACTTTGAAATAATCAAGAATACATACCTGGATTTCCCTGGTGGTCCAGTGGTTAAGAATCAGCTTTGCAAGGCAAGGGACATGGATTCAATCCTTAGTCTAGGAAGATCCCACAGGCCATGGGGCAACTAAGCCCATACACCACAACTTCGGACACCTGCATACCCTAGAACCCGTGCCCTGCAACAAGAGAAGCACCGCAGTGAGAAGCCCTCTTACTGCAACTAGAGAACAGCCCCCATTCATCGCAACTCGAGAAAGCCTGTGTGCAGCAAGGAAGACCCAGGGCAGCAAAATAAATAAATGAATATATATGTATGTATGTATGTATTTTAAAAAGAACACATACCCAGGTTCTCCTTGATCATGAAAGATTTTGCTTTATTTCCATAGCCTAACTGAAAATTCCTCCATATACCAGATGAATTATCTTAGTTGTACATGGAGCTTAAGTTGTATATGGAGCTTCATACTTGAGTATGAAGAAGGTTTTCCCACTGTCTTTATTACTTTTTATATTTTATGTCAGGCTATAGTTTATTTACAGTGTAGTGCTGGTTCAGGTGTGGACCATAGTGATTTAGTTGTTATTTGTGGTGGTGGTTTAGTTGCTCAGTCATGTCTGACTCTTTGCGACCCCATGAACTGCAGCAGCAAGTCTTTCTTGTCCTTCACTATCTACCAGAGTTTGCTCAAATTCATCCCATTGAGTCGGTGATGCCATCCAACCATCTCATCCTCTGTCATCCTCTTCTCCTCTTGTCCTCAGTCTTTCCCAGCATCAGGGTCCTTTCTAATGACCTGGCTCTTCACTTCATCTGGCCAAACTATGGGAGCTTCAGCTTCAGCATCAGTCCTTCCAAAGAATATTCCAGGTTGATTTCCTTTAGGATTGACTGGCTTGATCTCCTTGCAATCCAAGGAACTCTCAAGAGTCTTCTCCAGCACCACAGTTTGAAAGCATCGACTCTTCAGTGCTCAGCCTTTTTTATGGTCTAACTCTCATATCTATACATAAGTAATGGAAAAAGTCAGAGGATCTTTGCCCTAATTATATTGGCAAAACAAAGATACAAATAATGAAATATTTTTCTGAGAATGAAGAAGAACACAAAATCCTCATACACCATTGGAGGAATTATAAAATAGTTTGTCCTCCTTGGAGAAATACTTGTCAGTATCCAACTATTGACTTAAATTTTGTTGTGTGTTTTTTTTTTTTTTACTGAAATATAGTTGATTTACAATGTGTTACTTTCACTATGGTGCTAGAGAAAACTCTTGAGAGACCCTTGGATAGCAATGAAATCAAGCCAGTCAATCCTAAAGGAAATCAACCCTGAATATTCACTGGAAGGGCTGATCCTGCAGCTGAAGCTCCAATACTCTGGACACCTGATGTGAAGAGCTGACTCATTGGAAAAGACTTTGATGCTGGAAAAGACTGAGAGCAGGAGGAGAAGCGGACAACAGAGCATGAGATGGTTAAATAGGATCACTAACTCAATAGACGTGAGTTTGAGCAAACTAAAGAAGATAGTGAAGGACAGAGAAGCCTGGTGTGCTGCAGTCCGTGGGGTTGCAAAGAGGCAGACAGTACTGAGCGACTGAACAACAACAGCAACTTTCACATGTACAGCAAAGTTATACATATACATATATGTATATATATATATTCTTTTTTCACATTCTATTCTATTACAAGATATTGAGTATAGTTTCCTGTGCTCTACAGTAGGTTCTTAGTCACAGACATAGACAACAAATTTATGGTTACTAAAGGGGAAAGGTGGGGAGAGTGATAAATTAGGAGGTTGAGATAAAAATAAACACTCTACCATACATAAACTAGATAATCAACAGGGACCTACTGGCTATTGATGCATGTTTAAAACTTGCATCCATATGACCCTGAAGGACAGGTCTAGATACTTCTCCGGATAAACACTTAGTCACAGATATGGAGAGATGGATACTGGAGTGTTCATTATTGCACTGTTTAAAAAATAGCTAACTGTTAAAAGCAGCTTGAATATCCATCAAAAGATAAATTGATTTTAAAATTGTACATTTACCTAATTGAAATCTATGCAGCAATAAGACAACAATTATGAAGAATTACCTACGTGTAATTACTAATGAGTGTTTATTAATGTTCATTTTGATAGACCAGGATTCTTGGCTTCCTTAATCAATAGAAATGGATAAGATGCCAAACAAAAAAGTCAAGCAAGGCTTCAGTGAGGCCCCTGCTGTAGCAGGAACAAGTAACAGGCTCCCATGTTCACTCCTGGAGGGTGTGAGAGCTGTTTCCTTATAAGAGGTGAGGATAGGGGTGTATCCAGGGGTCCAGCTGGAGAGGTCGCTGAGGTGCCTCGATAGATGAACAGATAAAGAAGTTGTGATACATATACACAATGAAACATTACTCGACTATATAAAAGAATGCATTTGAATCCATTCTAATGAGGTGTATGAACCTAGAGCCTACTACAGAGTGAGGTTAAGTCAGCAAGAGAAAGATGTCGTATATTGACACATATATATGGAGTTTAGAAATATGGTACTGATGATCATATTTGCGGGGCAGCAGAGGTCACACAGATGAAAAACACAGACTTACAGTCACAGTGGGGAGGGAGAGGGTGGGCTGACTTGGGAGAGTAGTGCTGAAGCATATACGTTACCATATACAACATAGACAGCCAGTGGGAATCTGCTGTATGAAGCAGGAAACCACAACCCGGGGCTCTGTGACAACCTAGAGGGGTGGGATGGGGAGGGTGTGGGAAGGGACTTTACGAGGGCGGGGACATATGTATGACTATGGCTAGAACTGATGCCTTTGAACTGTGCTGTTGGAGAAGACTCTTGAGAGTCCCTTGGACAGCAAGGAGATCAAACCAGTCAGTCCTAAAGGAAATCAGTCTTGAATATTCATTGGAAGGACTGTGAAGCTGAAGCTCCAATACTTTGGCCACCTGATGTGAGGAACTGACTCATTGGAAAAGAACCTGATACTGGGAAAGGTTGAAGGCAGAGGATGAGACGGTTGGATGGCATCACAGACTTGATGAAGGTAAGTCTGAGCAAGCTCCAGGAGTCGGTGATGGACAAGGAGGCCTGGCATGCTGCAGTCCATGGAGTCACCAAGAGTCGAACAGAACGGAAAGACTGAACTGATGGCTGATTCATGCTGATGTATAGTAGAAGCCATCACAATATTGTAATTTTCTTCCAACTAAAAATCAAATAAATAACAGGTAGTATGATTCCACTCAAGTCATTCTATCTGTACTAATCTGGATTAACACAGATATAAATGGATGAGCCATGACTGCTTCTTAAAAGACCAACCATTGAAAGATAACGCAGAGGAAGGTGTCTGAGGGTGTCAGGCAGGCATCATGGAGGGAGGAGCTTCAAGATTTTCCTAAAACAGCATCCGAGTTGTGTCCCTGGAAAGGTAAGCTGATTTGTGTCACTTCCTCTAGAAACACACGGACTGAGAGAGGAGGCAGCAGTCCTTCAAGCCCATGGCATTACAGTGAAGGAAACTTATGAGCCCAATTCCCTATGAATTTATACCTTGGGCTGACTCATTTACCACTTCCTGACACATGCACCACCTTATTAGGCGGTCACAGGGGGGAGTGTGAGATTTGCCTTAATGTACCCTTGTGTGGCTTTACTTTTATTACATTCATATATTTGATATTTAACATTTCCCATTTCCAAGTAGAGTACCAAGCTTCGAATTAAATTACTAAACACCCACTTTCAGCAGAGAACAACGTGAGTTACTGCTGTACATCTTTAGTGGAGAATCTGCCTTTGTTTTGGGTAGGATATCCAGGGTGCTGTAATAAAAAATGCCAACTCTTTTCTCTGCTAGAGCTACATGAATACACCATAAATAATAACCTAATAGCAGCAATAATTATATGATGCCACTGGCTGGTGTTCATCAGAATATTTCATAAGCACACTCCAGGGTTGTAGATCATGGCTAATGTTGGGTTGCCCTGGGTTAGTGATTTCACAAAGTCCTACCAAGCTGCTATATATTGCCTTCTTCACTGAAATGATGAAAAGTCTGCAGTAGCAGAAGTATCTGGTGTGACATGTAACATCCCATCAAGAAAACCATGGGCTAATGTTTGTCTTCAATATTAAATTTAAATAGTAAATTAAATACAGTATTAAACAGTAAATTTCTGAACTTGAAACTTCATTGGATATGTGTATGTACACATGTGTATGTCTGTGTCTACAGACACAGATTCATAGTCCTTAGTGTCCTTCCTTCCAAACATGGAGAGCATTATCAGTAGAAGTCTTAAAGGGTCATGGGAAATAGATGGGGAAACAGTGGAAACAGTGTCAGACTTTGTTTTTCTGGGCTCCAAAATCACTGCAGATGGTGACTGCAGCCATGAAATTAAAAGACGCTTACTCCTTGGAAGAAAAGTTATGACCAACCTAGATAGCATATTCAAAAGCAGAGACATTACTTTGCCGACTAAGGTCCATCTAGTCAAGGCTATGGTTTTTCCTGTGGTCATGTATGGATGTGAGAGTTGGACTGTGAAGAAGGCTGGGCGCTGAAGAATTGATGCTTTTGAACTGTGGTGTTGGAGAAGACTCTTGAGAGTCCCTTGGACTGCAAGGAGATCCAACCAGTCCATTCTGAAGGAGATCAACCCTGGGATTTCTTTGGAAGGAATGATGCTGAAGCTGAAACTCCAGTACTTTGGCCACCTCATGTGAAGAGCTGACTCATTGGAAAAGACCCTGATGCTGGGAGGGATTGGGGGCAGGAGGAGAAGGGGATGACCGAGGATAAGATGGCTGGATGGCATCACAAACTCGATGGACGTGAGTCTGAGTGAACTCCGGAAGATGGTGATGGACAGGGAGGCCTGGCATGCTGCAATTCATGGGGTTGCAAAGAGTCGGACACGACTGAACAACTGAACTGAACTGAACTGATGATCTTCCCAGTGGTCACATACGGTTGTGAGAGATGGACCGTAAAGAAGGCAGAGCACCAAAGCATTGATGCCTTCAAATTGAGTTGCTGGAGAAGGCTCCTGACAGTCACTTGGACATCAAGGAGATCAAACCAGTCAGTCCCAAAGAAAATCAACCCTGAATGCTGGTTGGAAGGACTGATGCTGAAGCTGAAGCTCCAGTATTCCAATGAGCTGACTCATTGGAAAAGACCCTGATGCTGGGAAAGATTGAGGGCATAAGAAGAGGACATCAGAGGATGAGATGGCTGGACGGCATCACCGATGCAATGGGCATGAACTTGGGCAAACTTCGGGAGATGGTGAGGAACAGGGAGGCCGGGTGTGCTACAGTCCACGGGGTCGCACAGAATCAGACACAACTGGGTGACTGAACAACAACTCAGGTAAATAAATCCAATATTGTCAGCATCCAGAAGACTCTGTCTCCATCCCATGGGTCCTCTCCAGGTCACATCCCTCCATCCACCTACAGGAGGTGACTTCCATCTTATCTTTATAAATAAATGAACAGTTTTATTCTGTATATCCCCATGTTTCATTGTAGTTCAGTCGCTAAGTAATGTCTGCTACCCTATGGACTGCAGCATGCCAGACTTCCCTGTCCTTCTCTATCTCCCAGAGTTTGCTCAGATTCATGTCAGTTGAGTCCATGATGCTATTTATCTCATCCTCTGCTGCCTTCTATACCTCATTTTATTTCTCATTTATTTCTATATCTCATTTTATTACACTTCACTTAATTGTGCTTCACAGATGTTGTTGCTGGTTTTTTTTCAAACTGAAGGTTCGTGGCAGTCATGCATTGAGCAAGCCTATCAGCACCATTTTCCCAACAGCATTTGGTCACAGTGTATCTGTGTCACATTTTGATAATTCTCACTAAATTCAAAACTTTTTCATTATTATATTTGTTATGGTGATCTGTGATCACTGATCTTTGATGTTAACTGTGGCATAAAGATTCGGACTTACTGAAGCTCAGATGACTAGCAGTTTTTTAGGAATAAAGTATCTTTTAACTAAGGTATGTACATTGTTTTTTGGACATAATGCCACTGCACACATAACAGACCATGGTATAGTGTAAACATAACTATCATATATACCGGGAAACCAAGAAATTCCTGTGACTCATTTTATTGAGCTATTTGCTTTATTACAGTGGTCTGGAACGAAACTCATCTCTGAGGCTATACAAATGTATAAACATCCCCCCATATTATTGTTTTTATATGTATTTAAAAGTTATATAAATTGACTCACCTATTCTTTTGAGTCTTCCTTCATCCATCCTTATGGTTGTAAGATTCAATCACATTGTTTTAATAGAGGCAGTATATGTCTTTTCAGGACTATATGGTAGTTCTTTCTACAAATATGCTACATTTTGTTATTTATCTTCCTATAGATGGATTTTTTTTTTAGGCTGGGGTAATTACTGATAATGTTGCCATATACATCCTTATTTATGCATTGTGATGGCATGAGCTGTAGACCTAGGAAAGGAATTGCTGAGTCACAAGATATGTTATATCTAACTTTAGTTGATGCTGCCAAACTCTTTTCCAAAGTGGTGGTACCAACTTACTCTATCATCTGCAGTTTACAAGAGTCACCGTTACTCCACAACTTCAGGGACAGATGATATCCATTGTCTTTAAATGTTAGGCAATCTGGTAGGTATGTAATTGTGTTTGTGTTTTTAGTTTGTATTTCCCCAACTATTGAAGCAGCTTATTGTTTATTGTCCATCTGGACTTTTCTTTTGTGATTTTGCTTTGGTTCATATTTAAATTGGGTCATCTTCTTGCTTGATGAATGTTATCCAAATGGATACTTGACCGTACAAAGTAGCATTTACTGAGAAGAGTGGTGTCTTGGAACTCATCAGAGTAGATGGTTAAAACCACAGAAGTTTTGTGAGTAGATTGTTAAAGTGGGTGTAGCTTGAAACAGCCATGATGGGAGTTTTATACCATGGATATTGACAAATGCTACAAGTTAAGGCAGTCATCTGCTACAGCAATGGAAAAGAACATCTCTTCTACTCTGACCCTCAGTGCCACCTCTGTCAAATACCCTGTCCAGACAAATGTGGGTTCATTTCCATGCTACCCCTTCTGTATCTTTCTTTTATTTTTACACCTATCCTAGTGTCAAAGCCATGCTGCCCTATGAAGTATGGCTTTATAATAATTCTTCATATATGGTACAGCCAAGGCCTCTCATCTCAGAGTATCTTGCTGATTTGGGTCTCTTAAATTTTTTAATTTTAGAATTCACTTACCAAGTTTATAAAGAAAAAATCGTTTGAAATTTGAAGGAGCAGGAGAAGGCAATGGCACCCCATTCCAGTACTTTTGCCTGGAAAATCCCATGGATGGAGGAGCCTGGTAGGCTGCAGTTGATGGGGTTGCCAAGAGTCGGACACAACTGAGCGACTTCACTTTCCCTTTTCACTTTCATGCATTGGAGAAGGAAATGGCAACACACTCCAGTGTTCTTGCCTGGAGAATCCCAGGGACGGGGAAGCCTGGTGGGCTGCCGTCTATGGGGTCGCACAGAGTCAGACATGACTGAAGCAACTTAGCAATAGCAGCAGCATATTGATTCTGTAGATCAACTTTGGGAAAAATGCACATTTTTATGCTTCCCTGATGGCTCAGTGGTAAAGAATCCACCTGCAGTGCAGGAGACACAGGTTTGATCGCTGGGTTGGGAAGATCCCCTGGAGGAGGAAATGGTAACCCACTCTAGTGTTCTTGCCTAGAAAATCTCATGGACAGAGCAGCCTGGTGTGCTGCAGTCTGTAGGGTCACAAAGAGTTGGATGCAACTGAGAGATAGCATGCATGTATATTTTTACATGCTTTGGGTCACTGTGGAAATTACTCATTATTGTGTAACATCAGTTGCATATATTTTCTGTAGGTTTGTTATTTGTCATTTAAATTTGGCTACAGTGTTTCTTCCCTTGTGGAGCTTTACTTTTATTAAAGTTTACCAATCTTTTTCTTCATAGCTTCTAGCATTTATGTCATAAGATTAAAAATTTAAATATTAATATTCTCTGGTGTTTTATTCTGTCCTTTAATGATTTTGTTAATGATTACAGTCCAAAGATTTTAATCTTTGATCTACCTGGAGTTTATATTTCATAAAATTATATTGTGATAAAGATTTTTAAAATCCTATTTTTAAAAATCTATTGTCCCAATACCAGTTCCTGAACAATCTATCCCTACTGATTTGAAGTGTTACTGTTATCATAAATGACATTTCTATAAGTATTGGATTTTTTTCTTGGATTTTGTCTTTTGTTTCATTATATGCTTCTGTTTATAGTATCACAGTTCCATAGGTATCATGTGAGCCACAACTGCAAGCCACATGAAATTTAAAATATTCTTGTGGTGGTGGTGGTTTAGTCACTAAGTTGTATTGACTCTTGTGACCCCATGGACTGTAGCCAGCCAGGTTCCTCTGTCCTTGGGATTTCCCAAGCAAGAGTACTGGAGTGGGCTGCCATTTTCTTCTTCTAGGGGTCATCAGTTCAATCAATTCAATTGCTCAGTCATGTCTGACTCTCTGAGACCCCATGGACCACAGTATGACAGGCCTCCCTGTCCATCACCAACACCTGGAGTTTACCCAAACCCATGTCCATCAAGTTGGTGATGCCATTGAGCCATCTCAACCTCTGTCATCCCCTTCTCCTCCTGCCTTCAATCTTTCCCAGCATCAGGGTCTTTCCAAACGAGTCAGTTCTTCATATCAGGTGGCTAGAGTATTGGAGTTTCAGCTTCAGCATCAGTCCTTTCAATGAATATTCAGGCCTGATTTCCTTTAAGATTGACTGGTTGGATCTCCTTGCAGTCCAAGGGTCTCTCAAGTCATTTCCAACACCACAGTTAAAAAGCATAATTTCTTCTGTGCTCAGCTTTCTTTATAGTCCAACTCTCACATCCGTACATGAGTACTGGAAAAACCATAGCTTTGATTAGATGGACCTTGGTCAGCAAAGTAATGTCTATGCTTTTTAATATGCTGTCTAGGTTAGCCATAGCTTTTCTTCCAAGGAGCAAGTGTCTTTTAATTTCATGACTGCAGTCACCATCTGCAGTGATTTTGAAGCCCCCCAAAATAAAGTCTCTCACTGTTTCCATTGTTCTCATCTATTTGCCATGAAGTGATGGGACCAGATGCCATGATCTTAGTTTTCTGAATGTTGAGCTTTAAGCCAACTTATTCACTCTCCTCTTTCACTTTCATCAAGAGGCTCTTTAGTTCTTCTTTGCTTTCTGCCATAAGGGTGGTGTCATCTATGTATCTGAGGTTGTTGATATTTCTCCTGGAAATCTTTATTCCAGTTTGTGCTTCATCCAGCCCGGCATTTCATATGATGTACTCTGCATATAAGTTAAATAAGTAGGGTGATGATATACAGCATTGACATACTCCTTTTCCAGTTTGGAACCAGTCTGTTGTTCCATGTCCGGTTCTAACTATTGTTTCTTGATCTGCATACAGATTTCTCAGGAGGCAGATCAGGTGGTCTGGTATTCCTATCTCTCTCAGAATTTTCCACAGTTTGTTGTGATCCACAAAGTCAAAGACTTTGGCATAGTCAGTAAAGCAGAAATAGATGTTTTCCTGGAACTCTCTTGCTTTTTTGATGATCCAACAGATGTTGGCAATTTGATCTCTGGTTCCTTTGCCTTTTCTAAATCCAGCTTGAACATTTGGAATTTCACAGTTCATGTACTGTTGAAGCCTGGCTTGGAAAATTTTGAGCATTACTTTGCTGGCATGTGAGATGAGTGCAATTGTGGAGTACTTTGAACATTCTTTGGCTTTGACTTTCTTTGGGATTGCAATGAAAACTGATGTTTTCCAGTTCTGTGGCCACTGCTGAGTTTTCCAAATTTGCTGGCATATTGAGTGGAGCACTTTAACAGCATCTTGCTTTAGGATTTGAAATAACTCCACTGGAATTCCATTATCTCCACTAGCTTTGTTCATAGTGATGCTTTGTAGGGCCCAGTTGACTTCACGTTTCAGGATGTCTGGCTCTAGGTGAGTGATCAAACCATCATAGTTATCTGGGTCATGAAGATCTTTTTTGTACAGTTCTTCTGTGTATTCTCGCCACCTCTTCTTAATATCTTTTGCTTCTGTTAGGTCCATACCATTTTTGCCCTTTATTGTGCCTATATTTGCATACTAACCCATAGGTATTATGTGAACCACAAATGTAAGCCACATCAAATGTAAAATATTCTAATAGCCACATTAAAAACTAAAAAAAGGTGAAATTACTTACTTTTATTATTTTTAAAATTGAAGTATTGTTGATGTGTATAGTATTATATAAAATGCATGTGTACAATATAGTGTTTCATAATTTTTCAAGATCATATTCCATTTATAATTATTATGAAATGTTAGTTATATCCTCCATGTAGCACAGTATATCCTTGTAGCTTATTTTCTACCTAATAGTTTGTACCTTTTAATCCTCTACCCCTATATTGCCTATCCCCTCTTCCCTCTCCCCACTGGCAACAACTCATTTGTTTTCTATATCTGTGAGTCTGCTTCTTTTTTGTCATATTCAATAGTTTGCTGTATTTTGTAGAATCCACATATATGTGATATCATGTAGCTTTTGTCTTTCTCTGTCTGACCTATTTCACTTAGCCTGATGCCAAGTCTACCCATATTGCTCCAAATGGCAAAATTGTAGTCTTTTTAATGGCTGAGTAGGATTCCATTGTCTCTGTATGTATGTGTGCATATATGTGTGTGTGTGTGTGTATCTCACATTTTCCTTCTCTGTTCATCTGTTGATGGATACTAAGGTTGCTTCTATAACTTGGCAATGGTAAATAATGCTGCTATGAACATTGGGCAATGGCACCTCACTCCAGTACTCTTGCCTGGAAAATCCCATGGATGGAGGACCCTGGTGGGCTGCAGTCCATGGGGTCACTAAGAGTAGGACTCAACTGAGCGACTTCACTTTCACTTTTCACTTTCATGCATTGGAGAAGGAAATGGCAACCCACTCCAGTGTTCTTGCCTGGAGAATCCCAGGGACGGCAAAGCCTGATGGGCTGCTGTTTCTGGGGTCGCACAGAGTCGGACACAACTGAAGCGACTTAGCAGCGGCAGCAGCAGCAGCAGCAGCAGCAGCAGCAGCAGCAGCATGACTATTGGGATGCATGTATCCTTTTGAATTAGTGAAATTAGTTTTAACAGTATAGTTTATTTAACCCATTATAGCCATTATATCATTTCAACGTGAAGTCAATATATAAAAATAATTACATTTACATTATTTTTTTTCATAGAAAGTCTTTGAAATGTGGTATATGTTTTATGCTTACAACATATCCCCAGATCCCAGGTTGGACTAGACATATTTCCTGTGTCATGAGCTACAGGTGACTAGTGGCTACCCTGTTTGATAGCTCAGGTCAGTATCTTTGTCAAGGCAGGTCTAGAGTATCCTTGGCTCTGTGGCTAGTTTAATTCTACTACTAAGGTCTGACCCCTCCAGGGTTGGTTCAGTGAGATTTCTTCACTCATTGGTTGGAACTTCAGTTATCTCACAGCAATTTGGGACCTCAAGAATTGTCTGGCTTACAGCCCCAGCATTTGTTCTTCCCTTAGTAATCATACTTGGCCCAGTTCCTGGAGTTTCATTTCCACGTGTCCACTCAAGTATTCTGACCAAGGACTAAAGAGACCCTCTGCACCAATGTCTGCAACTCTTTCTATGTCCCTCAGTTCTTTCAGTGGTGTGCCCTGTGACGTCTAGCAGCCTCTGACTCCACTGTGCTCTGCGTGGAATCCCTTCTTGCCCCATGGTTTGCAAAGTTCCTCAGGCAACAAGTTTGAGTGGTCCTAGGGTTCACCTCATTTCTCCTGAGGGTCACACCTGTGCTATGGGAGAGGGAGATGCAGGCTGCCAGACTGATACTAGCCATTCTTGATGATTAGTCCTACTTAAAAAATTGTGGGGTGGATTATTTATTAGTTTTACTATTTGGTTCTTCCACATTTCCTTTGATTTTTATTAACTCCTTATTTTCTTTAATTTTATTCTTTTGATAACCTCTTTGTTTTTATGCTTTCCTGTTTATTAGAATAACTAGCTAGGGCTATGAATTTTTCTCTGAGAGCCCCTACAGCTTTTTTCTCCAGGTTCTCATGGCAAGTCTCTTTGTGGTCATTGTTCTCTCGATCCTTTACAATTTTGGTTTTGGCTTTCTTTTGAGATGGTGGAATTTTCTGGTTCTGTTATGACTTTTTAGTTGTACTACATTCTTAATAAAGCTATCTACACTGTTTATAAGTTTTGAAAATTATTGAGGTTCTCTTTATAGCTTAGTGTATAGTCACTATGATTTTATCATGAACCTTTGTAAACAAAGTGTTATTCATTTTGGGGGGTATACATTATTGATTGATTTTATATGAGTAAATGTTAATTTGAGTATACAAAATAAATTTAGATTTACAAAAATAAATATATATGTGTATATATAAGTGTATTTTTTAAAACTTGGTTGCCAATGTAAGATTTTATTATAAAAATTAGAGCTTAAAGTGTAAAAGCCACTCAACTAAGTGACCAGAAAGGTCACATGGAAAGTGTAAAATGTGAATACAAGTTAGCATAGACCCAGAATGACCCTGGAGTAGAGCTGATATCAAAGGTACCTAATGTATTCTTTCCTCTCTCTTTTCATTATTTTTCTTCTATTTCCCCTCTATACAATATGCTAATAAGAAATCTAGATTACACAGAACCAGGCCAGGTGTTATACCAGTCTTTTATCAACAAACGAGAGCACATTATACAGTTTTTAATTGGTCTTAGGAAAAGCAAAGGTGAAATGGAAATTCAATTCTCCTGGACCTTTGTTCAAAATGCAATTTTCCGTCTCTACTGTAAGGAACGAATTTTAATTAGCTTGATTCTCACCATTTGGCCATGCATTTGTAATCCTTGTTCACACTTTGTGAAAGAAAAAATTGATGAAAGAAATTGAACAATAATGGAAATCTTGTCTGAGCAGAACAAATTGGAATTATCAAATACATTGCAGGGTGACTGGCATGCTGGAGCTGGGGAGAGGAGAAGCGTCTGGTTACTTAGAAAAAGCTCCTCTCCCCAAAATGCCACTATTCAGCCTGACACGGTTTTGTCCTGCACAGAGAGCCTTCCAGATAGAGAGGGCTGTGGTGCCAGGCAGACCTGGGTTGGAAGCCTGCCTCCAGTCTTTAATGGTTGGTCACTTAATTTTTCCGATCTTCAATTTCTTCATCTGTAAAATGGGGTAATAACGTCTACCTAGTAGCCTTGTGAGGACTGAAAGAAAGGAATCATGGAAGGTGCCAGACACATAACAGGAGCTCAAAGAATGACCAAGAGGAACTTCTCAAAGGCAGGATCAGTAGCAGGACTGAGGAACTGTGAGGTTCCTGACTTGTTTCCTCTTGAGAAGAAAGCAGTGAGTGTGTTTGCACGCTGTGCTGGTGGTACCAGTGGTTGGAGGGCGAGGTTCTTCCAGACCTTCTTCTCAGTCATTCTGGGACAGCAAAAAACCAGGGCCTTTTGCAGAGGAGTCCATTCAGGATTCTAATCTGTAGTTACCGAAGCTCCAAGAGTCCATTCTTGCTCAGTGTGTGAGCTTTGTGGAACAGCTGTAAGGCCATGGAGGTCATGTTCACCAAGCACAGCTCACCAATGAGGAAATGAGTTAGGAGTTTCTGGGCCAGCAAGTAGGTCAAATAGCATAAATCATAGAGGGAAAAGGGGTCAGCAAAACATACTATTTAGGGCTTTGTGGAGAGGTGTCAGAGAGGGAAAAGATATAGTTCATGGTCTCAGAGCTTGGAATATAACAGAGAAGGGAAACAAAACTCTAGCCACATAAGATGCTAACTGTAAAGATCCAATGTCCATACAACTTTTTTTCTTTTCTCTGATACAATGTCAAAATCAAATACTCCTTGAGGTTTTCAGCTCACCTGCCCAGGTTTGAGTTCAGAAACTAAAGTCCCCGTTTCTCTATATGTATTGTTCCCAACTCAGTTTCTGAGCACCTCTGTACTCCCAGAATTCCCTCCCTGTTAGGAGTATAGGTCTATTCAGGGTTTGATAGATCTGGGTTAATTTTCAACTCCCTTACTTACTCTCTTATGGCCTTGAGGGGAAGCATCTGTTCCTCTGGACACCTCTTTCTTCATTTTAAAATGGTCACATCATAGGTTGGTGGTTATGATAATTTTGTTGTTGCTCAGTCACTAAGTCGTGTACAACTCTTTACAACCCCATGGACATCATCATCACTAGGCTTCCGTGTCCTTCACCATCTCCTGGAGTTTGCTCAAACTTATGTCCATTGAACTGGTGATACCATCCAACCATCTTATCCTCTGTTGCCCTCCTCTCTTGTTCTTAGTCTTTCCTAGCATCAGGGTCTTTTCCACTGAGTTGGCTCTTTGTATCTGGTGGCCAAAGTATTGGAGCTTCAGCTTCTGCATCAGTCCTTCCAATGAGTATTCAGGGTTGATTTCCTTTAGGACTGACTGGTTTGATTTCCTTGCTGTCCAAGGGACTCTCAAGAGTCTTCTCCAGCACCACAGTTTGGAAGAATCAGTTCTTCTGTGCTCAGCCTTCTTTATGGTCCAACTCTCACATCCATAAATGACTACTGGAAAAACAATAGCTTTGTCAGCAAAGTGATGTCTTTGCTTTTTAATATGCTGCCTAGGTTTGTCATACCTTTCATGGCAGCACTCACTGTCCACAGTGATTTTGGAGCCCAAGAAAATAAAATCTGTGATAATTTAAGGATTCCCTTTTGGATAGGCCTATACTGGGCCCTCAGGATGAACAGAGAGGATCTGTTTTCTTCCTTCAAGGCAGTGGCTCCCCACCTCGGCCAGTTCTGCTTCCTCCGAGGACAACTGGCAACATCTGGAGATATCCTGGCTGTCCTTGTTGGGTAACGGTTGGGTGTGGGGGTGCAGGAGACCTGGAGTTGCTAAATATTCTACAGTGCATAGGGCAGCCTCCCCCCATCACCAGACACCCCACCTCCTCACCCCACCCCCGCGCGCAGCAGCATTCCTCCGGATTTTAGAATTAGGAGAGGAAGAGGGTCCATTAGAGGTTTTCCTCTCTGAGAAGAGGGAATACGTCAAGATTCTTAAGGTCTTAGTTAACCCTCCTGCTGCCCTAGATGTCCCGGTCACAGCTCCCTCGGCGGAGGACTGAGGACGCGCTTCCTACCAGAAGCGCCCGGTGGATGGCGCCATCCTTATGCATCGACACGTCCCCAGTTAGATTCCCCGCCGCCGCTGCCTGGGGAGGGGCCTGGGCAGCCGAGTGAAACTGAAAGGAAGGAGCCTAGCGCTCCTTCCTCGGGTCTCTAGGCAGAGACGCGAAGCAGGCCCTGTGCAAACGCCGCCGAGAGGCTTTGCGGGAAAGGCAGGGGTTCTACGGCGACCTTAGACTCCCTGGGGCAGCAGCTCTAGCCAGGCATAGCCTGACCGTTCACTGTCAGCACACCCCAGGGCTCGACGGCTGGGCACCAGAGAGGGTGCTAATAGCTTTGTCAGCAAAGTGATGTCTTTGCTTTTTAATATGCTGCCTAGGTTTGTCATACCTTTCATGGCAGCACTCACTGTCCACAGTGATTTTGGAGCCCAAGAAAATAAAATCTGTGATAATTTAAGGATTCCCTTTTGGATAGGCCTATACTGGGCCCTCAGGATGAACAGAGAGGATCTGTTTTCTTCCTTCAAGGCAGTGGCTCCCCACCTCGGCCAGTTCTGCTTCCTCCGAGGACAACTGGCAACATCTGGAGATATCCTGGCTGTCCTTGTTGGGTAACGGTTGGGTGTGGGGGTGCAGGAGACCTGGAGTTGCTAAATATTCTACAGTGCATAGGGCAGCCTCCCCCCATCACCAGACACCCCACCTCCTCACCCCACCCCCGCGCGCAGCAGCATTCCTCCGGATTTTAGAATTAGGAGAGGAAGATGGGTCCATTAGGTTTTCCTCTCTGAGAAGAGGGAATACGTCAAGATTCTTAATGTCTTAGTTAACCCTCCTGCTGCCCTAGATGTCCCGGTCACAGCTCCCTCGGCGGAGGACTGAGGACGCGCTTCCTACCAGAAGCGCCCGGTGGATGGCGCCATCCTTATGCATCGACACGTCCCCAGTTAGATTCCCCGCCGCCGCTGCCTGGGGAGGGGCCTGGGCAGCCGAGTGAAACTGAAAGGAAGGAGCCTAGCGCTCCTTCCTCGGGTCTCTAGGCAGAGACGCGAAGCAGGCCCTGTGCAAACGCCGCCGAGAGGCTTTGCGGGAAAGGCAGGGGTTCTACGGCGACCTTAGACTCCCTGGGGCAGCAGCTCTAGCCAGGCATAGCCTGACCGTTCACTGTCAGCACACCCCAGGGCTCGACGGCTGGGCACCAGAGAGGGTGCGCTTGCTGGCTGCTCCGCGAGCCCCGGCCAACTGGAGGGCGTCTGGGTCCAGCCCCCCAAACTGGTGGTTGTGGCCCAACCTTTGAAGGGGATCCCAGGAGGGGACAGCCGGTCTTTCCAGGCCTTAGCCCGGGACTCCAAGTCCAGGAGTGCACTCCAGCTTCTCCCCGGGCTGCGCCTCCAGGGGCTGGGATGCGCGTGCGCCCAGAAGGCAACACTAACTCGGTGGTGGCCGCGTGGGCGGCGGGGAAGGTGGGGCCACCCGTCGCCCCGTGCTCCTGAGCCAAGATCTGGATTTGGGACAGTGCCTGGGTGCTGAGTCAAAGCCCCGCTGGGCTGGATCTTCGGGGCTGGGAACGCAGGCGGAGGTAGTTAATGATTAATCGCTTACCCTCAGGCCTCCAGCCTCTCTGCACGGAAAACCGTGCTCCCGGAGGGTGAGTTTGACCAGTAAAGGCCAGATGGCTTGGAGGGGAGCCGGAGAGAAGCCGAACAAAGCGCCAAGGACCTGCAGAGAAAGGACCTGCAAGCTGGGGGCTGTGGGCTGACTGGCTACAGCGAGTTTGGAACCTCCTTCCTCTGAGCTCACCACGCCTCTCCCAGTCACCACCCCCTCAAACCCCACCCCTAGCGCCTCCGGTTCGGCTAGGTTGGGCTGCCCCAGGAAGTTTCCATAAAAGCACCTGAAATCCCAAATTACCTTTTGCAGGTGAGCTCGAGAAAGCCCTGTGCCCACTCCGGTGAGCTGCAGCTGAGAACTCTGGGCTCCGCAGGGAGGAGGAAGGGAAGCTGAGAAGGTCTTGGACCTGGCTGCCTGACTGGTTGTCTTCCTCATGGCTTCCCCAAGCCGCCCCAGCAGGGACTGCTCCCAGGTCATTGATCACAGCCACGTTCCCGAATTCGAGGTGGCCACCTGGATCAAAATCACTCTCATCCTGGTGTACCTGGTTATCTTTGTGGTGGGCATCCTGGGGAACAGTGTCACCATTCGAGTCACCCAGGTGCTCCAGAAGAAAGGCTACCTGCAGAAGGAGGTGACGGATCACATGGTCAGCCTGGCTTGCTCCGACATCCTGGTCTTCCTCATCGGCATGCCCATGGAGTTCTACAGCATCATCTGGAACCCGCTGACCACACCCAGCTACACAGTGTCCTGCAAGGTGCACACGTTCCTCTTTGAGGCTTGCAGCTATGCCACGCTGCTGCACGTGCTGACCCTCAGCTTCGAGCGCTACATCGCCATCTGCCACCCCTTCAGGTATAAGGCCATGTCGGGGCCCTGCCAGGTGAAACTGCTGATTGGCTTCGTCTGGGTCACCTCCGCCCTAGTGGCGCTGCCTTTGCTTTTTGCCATGGGAGTTGAGTACCCCTTGGTGAACGTGCCCAGTCACCAGGGACTCACTTGCAACCGCTCCCGCACACGCCACCAGGAGCAACCAGAGAGCTCCAACATGTCTATCTGTACCAACCTGTCCAGCCGCTGGACCGTGTTCCAGTCCAGCATCTTCGGTGCCTTTGTGGTCTACCTTGTGGTCCTGGTCTCTGTGGCCTTCATGTGCTGGAGCATGATGCAGGTGCTTAGGAGGAGTAAGCAGGGCACCCTGGCTGCCCGGGGGCAGCAGCTGCAGCTGAGAAAGTTGGAGAGCCAGGACGCAGGAGCGCCCGGAGGCAGACCATCATCTTCCTGAGTGAGTACGGGGTGCAGGGGCTCCTGCGAGCAGACCGCACCCCCACCCCACCACTGCCCCCAAGGCCCTCTTAATCCCCTTGCCTTACAAGTGTGAACCTAAGTTCACTGAGGTTGAAGAGGCAGGGATATAAGCCTCTGGATGTTTCTTCTCTCTGTTTTGGAGACTGGGGTTATGATCAGAAGAGCACTTGACCAGAGGTCAGAAAGTCTAGGTACGTTCACCCGTGGCAGCTCTGTGACTGCTGGCCAAGTCACAGCTGGCAGACAGCTTAGGTAAAATGGCGATGATAATACTGAGAAATGTGAGGGTCGAACTAGGTAACTCAGGACAGGTGAAAGTCCTCTGAGACGGACCAAGTTCTGCAGGGCTGGAAGGGAGCATCCTTATCTACCCATCTTAACCCTGGGCAACCTTTCTCAGGCAATTAGACTGTGTTCCCATTTTTGTCCTCCTTAGCAGAAACAAGGCTGTCAGGAATACACTCTCCAGGCTGCAACTTTGTTCCCCCAAAGTGGTTTCCTACCCAAGTCTTAAGAAAGTGGAGCTCTCAGACACCCCCTTCTCTGGGTAGTGCTTGAGTGTTCGTCGTGGTGGGTCTGTTTGTTATCAGAGCGTAGAAACGTAGCAGGAGTGGGCTGGCTTGTTTGTCTGAATCAGGAAATCTGGCTTTCCTGCGACTTGATTGATACCCAATTTCCATGCAGAGAATTGGTTTGTTTCCCAAACTTTTGTTGTGATGCAACTATTTTGAGTCAGATCCCTCTGTGTGCCAGGAAAGGAAGGGGCCCATGATCAGTAGCCCCCCAAGACCTTAGAAGAGAGTCCTGGTGGCCACCCTTTGAGAGGCTGGGCTTTCCCAGAAACACACAAAGTATACGCATCAAAGGGTCTTTCACAATATTATTTAGCGGAAAGGAGAAAAAGATACACTTGTGAGTGTATGAGTGTGAGTCAAGGGGGAGTTGATGGAACATATGTTTCCCTTCTCCCAGCCCCCTCTCCAGTGTGGCATCCGAGGAGGAATAAATCATGGTGCTGTTTGTTTTGGTGTGGGAGACCTGAGAAACAGGTTCCAGGGTGAAAGTTAGACAAGAAAGAAAGATGGAAGGCACTTGAAGGGGGATGGCAAGAACCGGGTTTTGGCTCAGCCCTACCTCTGGCTTCCAGTGTGTCTGTACAGTGGGCCTGACCTTATTGTATCTGTGCAAAATGAGAGAAGGGACTTTGCTGGTGGAGGATGCCTGATTCTGCATCAGGGGCCGTGCTTTTGACATATTTCCATTTCATAAAAGAGGAATTTCAGGCTTAGAGAGAACCTAGTTCAAATGCACTTAAGTGCAGCTCCCAGATTTTAACCTTGTTTCTCTGGGGTGTTTCGAGTTGCCTATCACTCACCACATGACAGGCCAATAAACTGAGAGACAAATTGTTGGGAAAAGGAATAGCAACTTTATTTGGAAAGCCAGCAGACTGAGCAGATGGTGGACTAGCATCCCATAGAAACATCTTACCTGAGTTAGAATTCAAGCTTCTTTGTTAAAAGGGAAGGGATAAGATTGGTTGTTGCAAGCTTCTCTGTTTAGTAATTCTTTGTTTTTGCAGCTATATGTACAGGTAAGTTTGGTAAGATTATGATGTTCCTATAAACCTGCAATAAGATGAATGTTATTCTATTCTGCAACTCTATATGAATGGGAAAACGTTTTGTCTTTAAACATTAGAGCCTCGAGAGTGGTCCATCCTGTATATTTCATGCTATAGGCAACATTCTTGTAGCAAATATGATAGAATACATATGTTAAAGTTAAAGAAGCAGATCCAATAAAGAGTCAAGATTTGTTCCTCTGTTATTACAAGGGCAGGGAAATAAGTGGTTGCCTGTAGCTTTTTCATAGGCTCAAGGGGAAGGGAAAATGAAATAAAGCAGGGCTTTGATAAGATGTTGCAACCTTTCTGGAAACTGGAGTAAGGCGTCTATATCTGGTGACATTGTCCAGGGACTTAGTCAGGGCACCCAACCCAACTCAATCTCTCTTACCCACTGGCTTCTGCCCAAAATATTCCAAGAGGAAACAAAACATTGGACTTGTTTGAACATCTATTGAAAGACTAGCTCTTTCTTCCCCCATATACCTTTAGGCATGTCTTAAACTGCTAGCAGTAATTCATACTTCAGTGTGAAGAAATTTCCTTTTTTCCTTTTTTGAGTACAGGACATTACCTCCCACTCTAATTTGGGAAGTAAGACTCCATTTGACCAAGAACAAAAATAATTGATTTCTCTTTGTTCTCTATCATACCAGTCTCTTTTTATTAATTAAAAAAAAATTTCTCTCAGTAGATGTCTGTTCTTCTCCTAGTGGGTATTGTTCCAAGTCAAAGTCAGTCTCCAAGTTGAAGTTCTGTCTCCATTTAGACATGAAATCAGAACGTCCCAGACTTTTAGGGAGAGACAAATAGGAACTTGGAGATCATCTCATCCAGTTACTAATTGCTGAGGATGAGTCTGTTCTCTCAGCTGCCCTCATTCTTTCCTTCTCCTTGTCTCCCCGTTTCTTGTAACAGCTATGTATTAATCACCCACTGTGTTCCCTGCATAGATTGTTGAATGGCAATCAGGTGCTCACGTGTGGTAATGTCTTGGGGGAATTTACCATTTGTATTTAGCCCATTGCCTCTGCAGTAGGTTTGCAGAGCAATTCTTGCAAATGTCCCCTTCTCCCAATGAATTTCAAAGAGCTTTTGAAAATAGGATCCTCACTAATTAACTCAAGTTAGGAAATAAATTAATGGAATGAAGAGGAAGGAATTATGGTCTACATCCATCAGATTGATACAATGCAATTTACTTTGTGGGTTTCATAAAACGTATGGTTTGGGGGCATTTTTAACCCAGAACAAATGAAAATATAAATTGTTTACAAATCGCTGAATTTAATATAGTGATTTAGCTGTCTTTTTAGCACTTCAGTTAACAGATGTATCAAATTAAAACAAATATTTGCTCATTTCAAACATCTTTTGCATTTAATGTGAAATGTAAATGACAACACAGCGCAAGATGTTTTTGGAGCTCTGGAGGCAATAAAAAACCATTAAGGATTTTCTCCTCTCATTGTTAAAAAATGCTAACTTCTCCATAACAGAAGGGAAATTCATAAATCTACTCAAGATGAGGAAGTCTATGTAGAAAATATTATTAATTTTTCCTTTCTGCGTCCTTTGCTATTGTGCCTCAGTCTAGCTGAGGTTCTTGGCTGGTGGATAATGAAAACAAATTGGGAAATCCGAACAAGAAAGAGATGCTGAGACACCGCCTAGCTCTCAAGCAATTTGCAGGAGAGAACAATAATAATGTGAAAGTGCACATTTCTGGACACTTGAGTGTCCTTCTTGCCTCCTGTCAGCTCAGTAAGAAATCAACACCAGACATATTTCTTTCTGTATGGTCACTGCTAATATAACTTGTCCCATGCCAAGACATCAAGGAGCTGGTACATTTGTCTCTCTATACCTTAGATGTTGAGAATATGCAAAATGAGCCTTCCTTTCAAGAGGATTTCCCAGACCTTCCAACTTGTCTTTCTGAACACTCACTTGGAGTTCTTTGCAATGCCTGGTCCACAGACATTCATATTTGTGTTTATTGACATGTGGCTTGCTGTCAGATATCACTACTCAAAGTGAAATACAAATATTTTAAAAGAAGCATTGTAATTGGTAGCTTCCAAGAGCATAAAGTGATTGGGGCTCAGTTACGGCTACTTTCTAAGGATCTGTAAGGTGGGGATTGTCTTTCAAAGACAGTTATGAATTTTTTTACAGATAATTAAAATTATCTGTGAAATTAAAAAAAAATTTTTACAGATAATTGAAATTATCTGTGAAATTAAAAAATTAAACATCATGGAGGCTTGTGTTGTTAGTTGCTCAGTTGTGTCTGACTCTTTGTGACATCATGGACGTGGCCTGCCAGACTCTTTGTCCATGGACTTCTCCAGGCAAGAATACTAGAGTAGGTAGCCATTCTGTTCTCCAGGGGATCTTCCCAACCCAGGGATTGAATCTTGGTCTCCTGCATTGTAGGTGGATTCTTTACAGTTTTAGCCACCAGGACTCTATAATAAGTACAGTTTATTTATTTTTTTAAAATTCTGGTTTGCTCTCCTGAGTCAGAGGGAAAGGGAAGGAGTGCAGAGAGTGATGGAACTACACATCAGTTTGGGCTGATTGTGGAGGATGTGTTGAATATGGACTTTGTCCATCATGTGTATTGGATGGAAAAAAAATTGAGAGCTGCTGTTGTACTGAACTATTGTGAAAAGAAAATTGATGCGTCTTTGAGTATTTGTGGGGTGGGTCAGAGAGAAGCAGGGAGGAGATCAGAATCATATCCTCTGAGTCTTAAGACCCCAGATATGAGGTCAAAGTCATGTGTTCATAGGAGAGATGGAGGAAGCCGAGGTGTTGACAATGGCTGGAGTCCAGGGGGATGGAGGCTTGGGGGTGTGTGTGTGGGATATATATATATATATATTTAATTAAAATAAAATAATTATATATAATTATGACTGATTTGCATTGTACAGCACAAAGCAAGACAACATTGCAAAGTGATTAGCATCCAATTAAAAAATAAATAAAATGGAGTCCAAAATTTCCCATGCAAAGGGTTTTATTGGGATGTCATTGTGAAAACCAGCAGTGAAAATTATGAAATTAGTCATATGTAGCTTCTAATCATATGTGAATTCTTATAATAACATTTTTTCCAGAATGAAACAAATGCTTTTTGGAGGATGTAATTTTTCTGACAGGAAAGGTCTGATAGCCATTGTGTTTGATTTTCTAGAACAGGAAGCTTATAAAGAAAGCTTTCTCCCCAGAGCTTCTCTTCATTCTTTGCTGTTTAACTCACCCTCACTGAAGCTCCTGTCCTAGCATCATCTTTGTCAATTTCCCCTCCTTTTAGGATTAACTGGTCTAATTTGGCTAGACCTTCGTTTGTCAGTGGCTTGTCATTTGATTCCTGTGTTTCTGCAGCTTTCCTTTCAATGACTTCATGAAATTCTGCACCGTATGTGCAGGCCATACGCAGAAATATAATGAATTGAAAAATCAATCTCTATAGCCTTGTGTGTATCAACTGATTACTTGGAAATGAATGCCTTAAAATACTCTGAAGTGTCCAAAGAATTTTTAAATAGTTGTTTCTTGACTAGTTTAAATTCTGGTCTTACAATCATGTTCGTGTTATTAATTTTCTTAGCAAAGATTTTTTTCTCTGATGTATAAAGGGCTATGCCAACTCAGTCTCTCAGGGAAATATCACCAAAATTAAATTAGTGACATTTTTAATATGAGAGATTATTTTGACTCAAATGTTTGGATATTTCAAGAAAAAAAGAATTTTGCCTCAAGAATTCAGATTCCTACCTCCTCCCTTTCCTGGGGTGGATGTGGCTGTAATAAACGGTGTTTCATGTTTATTTTTCTATTTGTGATGTCTGTCATAAATTCCAAGTGTTCTGCGATCACCCTGGCAGACAGACATGATGATGCTGTTTTAGTTTTATAATCAGGCTGCCTCAATGATTAGCAAGTCTGTTCATCTGTCTTAGTTGCATACTTCTTGGGGGCAAAGTGTAATAAGACAGCGGAGGCCTTCACTGAGCAGTGCATTCAGCTTATTATGCTAGAACCACTCAGAATCAAAGGCTTTTTGCGTGTACAGGCAGCACAGAGCAAGTATATTGAACTGGGTGTCGAGGAGCCCTGTCTCGCCCCCCTAGGCAAGTTCCTCTGACCCATCACTTGGATGACACTGTCATCTCTCTCCACCTTTTCCTGCTATCCACCTCGCCTGCTAATCTGCAACCCTGGGACGACCCAGCTGACTCTCTGCTTCTACTCCTTGGCTGCATACTGAACACTGGAGATAAGGCTGGTCACCTGCCACTGGGAGTTCTTGTAAATCGATGTGCTCGGCCTCACCTGGGCCCTGCTTGCTGCCACCTTCCTTTGCAGGGACCTTCGAAGAGCTTGAGCTCCCGGAGTCTGTTTTCCACTTTGAGGGACCTTGACTGGGTGTGTCACCCTGGAGGAGCGTCTGCGTCTGCCTTTGGCTAGGGAGACCCTGCTGCAGCCGCTGGGTCCCACTGATGCCCCCGTGCCCAGCCACATGTGTTCAAGTTCCTTAGTGGCTTTCCATGGCTCTGAGGTCACAGATTAAAATCCTTAACAAGGACCTCATGGTCAGCTGCCCCTTCAGCTTCATGGGGTGTGTTTCTCTGGTTGTGTTAGTCAGCTGGAGCGTCATGACAAAATACCACAGGTGGCGTGGCTTAAACAGCAGACATTTATTTTCTCATAGTTCTGGAAGCTAGAAATTGGAGAGCCAGGAGATGGCAGGGATGGTTTCTGGTGAGCCTACTTCTTCGGTTTGTAAATAGCAGCCTTCTCACGGAGTCCTCACGGGCCCTTGCTTGGTGGGAACAGGGACAGAGATCTCTGATATGGTTTCCTTTTCTGATTGGGAAACTAGTCTAACTGGATTAGAGCCCAGCACGTCTGATCTTCTTTAACCTTAATTACTTCCCTAAAGGCTCTGTCTCCAGACGTTGTCACACTGTGGGATTAGGGCTTCACCCTATGGATTTGGGGGGCACAGTTCAGTCCATACCACCACTTAATTGCTCTGCCCCATGCCCCCTCCCCAGTTCTTCAGTGGACCATGGCCAGGCTCACTCGCTGTCACCATCTGGTCTTGGCATGTGTTGCTTCCTTTGCCTGAAATGCTTTTCTGCCTTGCTCCATGCTCTACCTCACCCTGCCAGCCCCTTCACCAAATTAGCATTTTCAGATCTCTCCTGGGAAGCATGGTCCATCCTCCTTGACTTGATTAAACCTCCCTTGAAACAAGACTCAACAGTTATAATTTTACATTTAGTGGTGAAACCATTTGATTGATGTTTGCTTTCCCTCTCAGTCCTCGAGGGCAGGAGCTGTTCCTTGCTTTCCACTGTCCTTCATCCATCTTGTAATGCCTGGCACACAGTAGAAGAAGTGAAGTGAAGTCGCTCAGTCGTGTCTGACTCTTTGCGACCCCATGGACTGCAGCCCACCAGGCTCCTCCGTCCATGGGATTTTCCAGGCAAGAGTACTGGAGTAGGGTGCCATTTCCTTCTCCAGACACAGCAGATGCTCAGTGGAAAATTGTTGACTGAATAAATACTTAAATGCCCCTGAGCTTGGGATTGGAAATGATGTTCTGTTTACCCTTGGGCATGCATTCCTCTGGAAATTTATCATTCCTCACAATTTTGGGGATTAGTCCAAACCTTAAGGTGCTCTTTTTTTTTAGGACTCATTTTTCTTTAAAAGCTTTTTTTAAATTTAATTTCGACTGTGCTGAGTCTTTGTTGCTGTGTGGGTTTTTCTCTAGTTGCAGAGAGTAGGAGCTGCTCTTCATTGTGGTGTGGTGGCCTCTCACTGCAGCAGCTCCTCTTGTTGCAGAGCATGGGCTGTAGGGCTTGCAGCCTTCAGTGGTTGTGGTTCTCTGACTCTAGAGCATAGGCTCAATAGTTTTGATATATGGGCTTAGTTACTGTAAGGCACGTGGGATCTTCCTAGACCAGGTATTGAACCTGTGTCTCCTGCATTGGCAGGGGGATTCTTTCCCACTGAACCACCAGGGAATCCCAAGATGCTCTCTTGAAAGGGATCTGATTCAGCCCATGCCTCTGAAAAGTGAAGACATTATGGAGGACATTAAAGATTTTCTCTCTCTTAAGCCAAGGAACAGTCTGTGTTAATCAGCCCTTAAATGTCAGCGTTCACCATATGTACCTGCCAAGAGTTACCTTACAGTGAAAGTGATTAGGGTGCTGTTTAACAGTCCTTGTTACACTCTGTTTAACCAGATGATAATGGAATAAGACACCTTGAAAAATTACTTCTTAGCAGGCCCTTTCACCACTTGTTGGTAAGAGGGTCCTCAGGGTAATGGAAAGAGGATGAAATGGGAGAAATATTTTAAAAGTATTCAATCAATGTGGTTTTTTTTTTTTGAAAAAAATATTTTGTATTATTTACCTGTGTCAGATCTTAGTTGGAGCACACGGGTCGCTGTTGAATGTGGGATCTTTCATTGTGGTGTGTGGGTTCCTGTCATTGCAGCAAGCAGGCATAGGCTCAGCAATCACAGAGTGGGCGTAGTTTCTCTGTGGCACGTGGGATCTTAATTCCCTGGAAAGGAATCAAACTCACATCCCCTGCACTGGAAGGCGGATTCTTAACTACTAGACCACCAGGGAAGTCGCTAACCAACGTTTTTGTTTCCCTCTTAAATTGCACTTGTTTGTAGCCATCTCCCTCAAATCTTAACCAGAAGGCTTGCCACCCCAGGAAAGTCAAGAAGCAAGTGCTGCCTTTTCCAAAGATATTGTTTTAAGTTTTGAGCCCAGAAGCTGGACTTCTTGACCTTTTGATAAGTCAGTTGTCTTTTAAGCCTTCAGGAGGGTGCAGAAAGATCGCTAAACTCTGTAGCTCTCCCTTTGCCATGTAACCAGCCCATTGGTTGTGGTTCTCTGACTCTAGAGCATAGGCTCAATAGTTTTGATATATGGGCTTAGTTACTGTAAGGCACGTGGGATCTTCCTAGACCAGGTATTGAACCTGTGTCTCCTGCATTGGCAGGGGGATTCTTTCCCACTGAACCACCAGGGAATCCCAAGATGCTCTCTTGAAAGGGATCTGATTCAGCCCATGCCTCTGAAAAGTGAAGACATTATGGAGGACATTAAAGATTTTCTCTCTCTTAAGCCAAGGAACAGTCTGTGTTAATCAGCCCTTAAATGTCAGTGTTCACCATATGTACCTGCCAAGAGTTACCTTACAGTGAAAGTGATTAGGGTGCTGTTTAACAGTCCTTGTTACACTCTGTTTAACCAGATGATAATGGAATAAGACACCTTGAAAAATTACTTCTTAGCAGGCCCTTTCACCACTTGTTGGTAAGAGGGTCCTCAGGGTAATGGAAAGAGGATGAAATGGGAGAAATATTTTAAAAGTATTCAATCAATGTGGTTTTTTTTTTTTGAAAAAAATATTTTGTATTATTTACCTGTGTCAGATCTTAGTTGGAGCACACGGGTCGCTGTTGAATGTGGGATCTTTCATTGTGGTGTGTGGGTTCCTGTCATTGCAGCAAGCAGGCATAGGCTCAGCAATCACAGAGTGGGCGAAGTTTCTCTGTGGCACGTGGGATCTTAATTCCCTGGAAAGGAATCAAACTCACATCCCCTGCACTGGAAGGCGGATTCTTAACTACTAGACCACCAGGGAAGTCGCTAACCAACGTTTTTGTTTCCCTCTTAAATTGCACTTGTTTGTAGCCATCTCCCTCAAATCTTAACCAGAAGGCTTGCCACCCCAGGAAAGTCAAGAAGCAAGTGCTGCCTTTTCCAAAGATATTGTTTTAAGTTTTGAGCCCAGAAGCTGGACTTCTTGACCTTTTGATAAGTCAGTTGTCTTTTAAGCCTTCAGGAGGGTGCAGAAAGATCGCTAAACTCTGTAGCTCTCCCTTTGCCATGTAACCAGCCCAGTCTGGTACATGAAATTTACCACCACGCAGCTTGTTCCAGATAAGACCATAGCTAAGAGGTTTCACTTTCATGCATTGGAGAAGGAGATGGCAACCCACTCCAGTGTTCTTGCCTGGAGAATCCCAGGGACGAGGGAGCCTGGTGGGCTGCCATCTATGGGGTCACACAGAGTCGGACACTACTGAAGTGACTTAGCAACAGCAAGGAGTTTACCATGTCTCCTTGGAAGTGAGTGAAGGGCTTGAGGGGTGAAGATGCATAAAGATGTGCTGCTATTCCCAGGGTAATAGCATTTGTCACATGGCAGTTGAAGTCAAAATACAGGTCTGGTCATGTTCCCAGAGTAGAAAAGAGACAGTCCTTCATGGGGACACAGTCCTGGAAGAGCAGCTGATGCCAGTTAGTTCTTCCTGCCATTATCCATGTCCCTGGCTCTTGGCTTGTCCAAGTCTTGCTGTCACTGCAGCCTTCTATGGCCAGAGAATGACTCTGCTTCCATTCAGCTCCTCGCTTGTCCCCAGCATGGCAGCCCCAACTGCCTGCATATCACACAGGCTCTGGTTAGGAGCTGGCTTGGTCATAGTCACTCTGATTCAGTGGTTCCCAACTTTTCTGGCACCAAGTACCAATTTCATAGAAGATATTTTTTCCACGGACCTATGGGGGGATGGTTTCAGGGTGATTCAAGTGCATTACATTTACTGTGTACTTTATTTCTATTATTATTACATCAGCTTCTCCTCAGATCAGCAGGCATTGGATCCTGGAGGTTGGAAACCCATGCTCCAACTTATCTCCACTGTGCAGTGGTCATTCCTCAGGGTACTCATTCTTCAGTGACAATTTCAAGTCCCCACTTCTTCCTTGAAGCCTTTCTACACTGACCTTCCTATGAATAATGAGCCATCTGAGGCCCCATTTCTCAGATAGCATCACAGGTATTGTCACCCAACTATTCTTGGAGCTACCTGAGATCAGGGACTTTGCATACCCATATTTTTTCAAACTTCTCTGCTGGTCTGGGTACACAGTGGCTGTGAGTGGCTTCATGTTGTTGTTTAGGCAAGCATACTGGAGTGGGTTGCCACGTCCTCCTCCAGAGGATCTTTCCTACCCAGGGATCAATCCCATGTCTCCTGCATTGACAGCTTCTTTACTGCTGAGCCACCTAGGAGGAGCTGAAATTCCCCTAAGGTGGCTGCTGCCTTTGGGTAGGAGGGAGATTGCATAAACTGAGATCCTCAGGACGTCACTTTGGCTCTACCTGCTTCCCACCCCTGCCCTGCGGTAGGCAGAAATCTGAGATGGCTCCTGGAATTCCTGACCCCCTGTGTACATACACCTGCTCCCACTTATTCAGTCAAACACTAATCAAGGTGCTGCTGTGAAGGGATTTTGCAGAAGTAATTAAGTTCCCAAATCGGTTGACCTTAAAATAGGGAGATTTTCTGCATGGGCTTAATCAAGTCACAGGACCCTTTAAATCTAGGTCTAGGAGTCAGATACAGGGCATGTCAGAGATCAGATCACAGGATGGGTGGGAGGTAGGAGAACTTTTCCACTGCTGGCTTTGCAGATGTGTGGAATCACTGGCAGGGAATACATTCCCTGAGGAGGTCCTGAGGAGCTGAGAGCCAGCAAAGAAATGGGGATCTGAATGAACTGAGAGGTTCATTTCCCCCCAGAGCTTCCAGAAATAACTCAGCTTGGCTGACTCCATGAGACCCAGAGCAGAGGTTCCAGCCATACTGCCTCTGGAATTGCGATCCACACAACTGTGAGATAATAATTCAGACACTAATTTATAGTAATTTGTTATGTGACAATAAGAAACATACATTCTCTGAACTCTGATAAGGGGGCTCCAAGGTAGACACTTGTCCTGCCTTAGTTATATCTTCCAAACCTAATTTCTGGAAACTTCTCTGTGGTGTCCCACCTTCTAAGACCTTTACCCAAGGCCCAGCCATTCCTGAATTTACCCATTTATTAACATCTGGTAAGGCTCAGGGATTAGGAAATTTACCATGATCCAGGGCACCATGGAATTTTCTCTGGAGTTTTCTGGAATTTTCTCTTATTTGAGGAAGTTCAAAATTTGCAGTTTTGAGCCCCATCAGCTAGAATTTTGAACCCCTAGATCCTTTGGTTGTCAAAAAGGAGGACTGTAGTGGGTTCATCTTTTAATGATCATTTTTCAAGTAGCTCTTTTTTTCTCAGAGCCTGGCGCTTAGAAGGTGCTGAATAAATGTTTGGTGAATCAGTGAATCTCTGGGCAGCTTTGCTGCTCACCAGGGCAGATTGCTTACATTCTTCATTTATTAATAGCTTCAAATAAAAAATTAAAAAAAAAAAACAGGAGCAGACAGTGTGAACCAACCACAGTGATGAAAGCAAGTCTGAGAAAGAGAGATGTCTCGCTTAAGGTTTCTGCCAATTGAGAAACCTGACAAAATTTCCTATTTGCACTTACTGTGTGTAAGAGCCATTCTGGCAGACAGGAACCTGCCAGACATCTCATCACGCTGCTTTACACATCTCAAGGGTGGCTGGGTGGCTGGAGAGCAGTGGTGGTGCCATAGTCTGGGGATCAGGAGGCTGCAGCATCAAATTGCTATTGTTAAATGTCTAACTGGCTATGAAACCAAAAGCATGCAGACATGGGAGTCAAGCCCAGTTGGGAGGGATGAAGTTCACTGAATTTGGAGAGAAAATCCATCCTCTTTCTCTAGTGAAGTGGAAAGAATCCAGCTTACCTTAGAAATAAGACACTGCACACAGGGTGTTGGGGTAGAACCAAGGTCATTTGTTCTCTGGCTTTTATATATTATTATTTTTTGGAAGATATGATATACTCAGCAGAAACAAAGCTTTCTGAGAAATTTATAGGTCAACTTTCTATGTGCCTCAATTCTGAAGGATTAAATATCATGTTGAACTGACGGCTGCATATTTTATATATTTAGAGACAGTGGATGTATTGTCATTGCTTTTGCCTTGACGGGGGAGGCAAGTGAAGTGGTGATTGAAGATTGCTTTCCTGAGGGTGAAAAACTTACATAGAAGTAGCCTTTTCTCCTTCTTGGATCTGGAGTTTTTCTGTATCTCCTGAAGGTCTCTTCCTCCAGGATACCCTCGTGGACTGGCTTTACGCTACTCTAAATTGCCCAGCAGGTCTTCATGTTGCATTTTAGTGCTTCATTCATCGAGTATTTACAAAAGCCTAAAATGTGCATGGTGTCATTAGGACTTTAGAGATCAGAGTGCTGGTTCTCCTCTTTGGGGAGCTCAATATTTCTTTAGTTAAGGCCTCAAAGTATAGAGGTGAAGATTTGTAGATAGAATCCTAAAAATACCCTTGATGAAAGTTGGGGAGTTTTGGCTGCTTATGAAATAAACTGGTTCTTGGCACCAGAATTTTTAATAGGGTGGTTAATTAGACATCATCCACTCCAGAGATGTCCTCTACAGTCCTGGTCCATGGATCAGCAGTATCAACATAACCTGGGAAACTGCAAAATACAGAGTCTTTGACCATGCTCCATACCTACTGAATTAGAACTGCATTGCAAGTCTCTGTGGTTGCCACATATTAAAAGTGTGCGAAGCACCCATGTGCAACATGTGGAGGGGATTCTTTTAACTCAAAAAGAATAAAAAAGGAACAACTTAGAATGACTGAACTCCCCATACAAAGTAAGAACTAATTAGAGTTGTAGTAAGAGCTCTATATAGTGATGACAAGTGGAAATTTGCCCTATGACATGTAGTCACAAGAAAATTCACATTATTTTGAAAAAGAAACTTAAATCAGGTTCCAAAACCTTCTTTTGCAAGGTGGTGAAAATTCAGTCTCAATGAAGTTTGGAGGAAAGTGAAAGAAAGTGTTAGTCTCTCAGTGGTGTCCAACTCTTTGCAATCCCTGGACTGTAGCCTGCCAGGCTCCTCTGTCCATGGAATTCTCCTGGAAAGAATACTGGAGTGGGTTGCCATTCCATTCTCCAGGGGATCTTCCTGCCCCAGGGACTGAACCCAGGTCTCCTGCATTCCATGCAGATTCTTTACTCTCTGAGCCATCTGCTTCCTCATGTTGTATTAAAATTCAAGGGTGCTTATGAGGTGTGCAGAAAACGGAGCTTTTGGCTCTTCCCTCAAAGTCAGTGTTTTGTTCAAAAGACTTCTTATTGTTTCTTCTTCTCTAGCATTCTGCTGCCAACGCTGATCAGAGTGCCCAGATGGGTCAGCCAAGGGGCTGGCCTTTATATTTCCTCTCTGTTCCTTTCAACGTCACCATCCTGAGGGTAGAATTATCCTTGCTTTTCGGAATTGCCCAAGGTCATCACCCATGGCAATTTGAACTATGGTCTCACTCCAGAGTCTGCATTTTAATGTCTTCTTTGGAAAAATGTCTATTCAGGTCCTCTGCCCTTTTGAAAATTAGGTTGTTTGCTTTTTTGATGTTGAGTTGTAAGAATTCTTTGCATATTTTGGATATTACTCCTTATCAGATATATCATTTCTGAGTATCTTCCCCTATTCAGTCAGTGGCCTTTTTATTTTGTTGTTAGTTTCTTTCTCTGTACAATACTTTTTAGTTGGATGTAGTCTCACTTGTTTCCTTTTGTTTCTCTTGCCTGAAGACAGATTCAGAAAATATTAAGGCTAATGTCAAAGAGCATACTGCCTGTGTTTTCTTCTATAAGTTTTATGGCTTTGGATATTACATTTAAGCCTTTCATCCATTTTGAGTTTATGTTTAGATATGGCGTGAGAAAGTAGTGCAGTTTAATTCTTTCACCTATAGCTGTCCAGCTTTTTAAATATCATGTATTAACACACTGTCTTTTTCCCATTGTATATTTGTGCCTCTTTTGTCATAGATTCAGTTCAGTTCAGTCGCTCAGTTGTGTCTGACTCTTTGCAACCCCATGAATTGCAGCACGTCAGGCCTCCCTGTCCATCACCAAATCCCAGAGTTCACCCAGACTCATGTCCATTGAGTCGCTAATGCCATCCAGCCATCTCATTCTATCATCCTCTCCTCCTCCTGCCCCCAGTCACTCCCAGGATCAGGGTCTTTGTCATAGATTAATTACCCATGAAAGTGTGGGTTTATTCTGGTCTCTCTGTTCTCTTTCATTGATCTATGTGCCTGTTTGTGAACCAGTACCATACTTTTGTGATTACTGTAGCTTTGTAGTTTAGCTTGAAATCAGAGAATATGATACTTCCTTCCAGCTTTGTTCTTCTCAAGATTGTTCTTCCTATTCAGGATCTTTTGTGTTTCTGTTTTAGAAATTTTGAAATTATCTGTTTTAGTTATATGGAAAATGCCATGGTAGTTTGGTAAGGATTTCATTGAGTATGTAGATTGCCTTAGATAGTATGGTCATTTTAACAATATTCTTCTAATCCATGAACATGGTCTATCTAGCCACCTGTTTCTGTCATCTTCAATTCCTTTCATCAGTGTCTTATTGTTGAGTAGAGGTCTTTTACCTTTTTAGATTCATTCCTAGGTATCGTAGATGTTTGATTCAAATGCAGACGTGATTGTCTTTTTCATTTCTTTCTTATAGTTTGTTGTCTGTATATAGAAATGCAACAGATGTTGTGTATTAATTTTGCATCTTATAATGTTATGGAATTTATTGATGAATTCTGGTAGTTGTTTGGTGACATCTTTAGGATTTTCTATGTTTAATACCATGTCACCTGCAAACAGTGATAGTTTTATTTCTTCCTTTCCAATTTGGATTCTATTATTATTATTATTATTATTTGAATGATTGCTGTGACTAGGGTTTCCAATACTATTTTGAATAAAAGTGGCAAGAGTGGGCATCTTGTCTGGTTCCTGATTTTAGAGAAAATGCTTTCAGCTTTTCACTGTTGAGTATGATGTTAACTGTGGACTTGTCATATATGGTCTTTATTATGTTGAGGTACCTTCCCTCTATGCCCACATTTTGGACAGTTTTATTTTTTACTTCATAAATGGATGTTGAATTTTGTCAAAAGCTTTTTTATGTATCTGTTGAGATGATCATGTGGTTCTTATTCCTTAGGTTGTTAATAGAGTGTATCACAGTGATTGATTTGTGGATGTTGACCCATTTTGTATCCCTGGGATAAATCCCATTTGGTCATTGCACATAATTATTTTAATATAATGTTGAATTTAGTTTGCTAATATTTTCTTGACAATTTTAGCATCTATGTTCATCAGTGATATTGACCTCAAATTTGTATGTGTGTGATTTATTTTTCCCCCTGGTTTTGTTATCAGGGTAAAGCTTGCCTCATAGAATGAGTTCAAAATTATTCCTTTCTCTTCCATTTTGACAATGGAAGTAGTGGTGGTAGCTCTACTTTAAACGTTTGATAGAATTCACTTGTGAAGCTATCTGGTCCTGGATTTTGTTTGTTTCCCACTTCACCCATCCCCAATGCGCCGCCCTCCACCCACTCCGCTACTGATTCAGTGTCTTACTGGAACTGGTGTGTTCATGTTTGTTTTCTATTTCTTCCTGGTTCAGTCCTGGAAGATTGTACATTTCTAAGAATTTGTCCATATCTTCTAGGTTGTCCATTTTATTGGCATATAGTTGTTTATAATAATCTCTTATGATTCAATATATTTCTATGTTTTCACTTGTACTTTCTCCTTTTTTATTTCTGATTTTATTGATTTGAGTCTTTTTTTTCTTTGTTGAGTCTGGCTAAAGGTTTTTAAATTTTTTAAATTTTTTTTAAAGAGTTAACTGTTAGTTTCTTTACTCTTTTGGTTGTTATTTAGTCTCTATTTCACTTATTTATGCTCTGATTTTTCATTATTTCTTTCCTTCTACTCATTTTGGGTTTTGTTTGTTCTTCTTGTTCTAGTTCCTTTAGGTATACAAGTAGGTTGTTTAATTGACCTTTTTCTAGTGTCTTGAGGTAGGCTTGTATTACTACTATAAATTCCTTCTTAGAACTGTTTTCTGTGTCCCATAGATTTTGAATTGTTGTGTTTTCATTTGTCTTCAGGTTGTTTTTTTTAAATTTTCTCTTTGCTTTCTTCAATGACCCTTTGGTTGTTCAGTATCATTTTGTTTAGCCTTGATGTGTTTGTGTTTTTCCTTCTTTTCTTGTAGTTGAGTTAGAGTCTCATAGCCCCACAGTCAGAAAAAATGCTTGATATGATTACAGTCTGCTGACACTTGTTTTGTGGACTGACATGAATCTATCCTGGAGAATGTTCCGAGTGCAATTGAAAGAAATGCGTATTCTGCTGCTTTGGAATGGCGTGTTCTATACATATCTGTTAGTGTAATGTGTCACTTAAAGCCGGGTTTCCTTACCGGTTTTCTGTCTGGATGATTTACCCATTGAGGTAGGTGGGGTGTGAAAGTCCCCTGCTATTACTGTGTTGCTGTCAGTTTCTTCCTTTGTGTCTGTTAATCTTTCCTTTACATATTTAGTGCTCCTATGTTGAGTGCATATATGTTTGTAATTGTTCTGTCTTCTTCGATTGACCTGTTGATGGTTATGTAGTATCCTTCTCTGTCTCTTGCTACCGTCTTTGTTTTGGCTATTTGGTCTGATGTAAGTATTGTCACCTTGGTTCTTTTTGTTTCCATTTGCATGGAACACCTTTTGCCATCTGTCATTTTAAGTCTGAAGTGAGTCTTGCAGGCAGCATATATATGAGACTTGTATTTATTTAGCCACTCTGTCGTTTGAGTGGAGCGTTTTGTCTAGTCACATTTAAAATACTTATTGATAGGTATGTATTATTGCCATTTTGTTAATTTGGGGGTTGTTTTTATAGTTCTTTTCTGTTTCTCTTTTTCTTTCTCTCTCTTCTCTTGTGCTTTGGTGATTATCTTTAGGGTTATATTCAAATTACTTTCTCTATTTTTGTGTGTATCATAGATTTTTGGTTTGTGGTTACTATGAAGTTTATATACAGTATTCTATCTACCTATCTTTGTGATTATTTTAAGTTGATGATCTCTTTGAGTTTGAACACATTTTAGCAGCCCTATTTTGTGTCCCTCCGTGTTTACACTTTGAGAACTAAGGGTCTGTCTCTTATACACATCTTGTTTCTCTTTTTCTTTCTCTCTCTTGTGCTTTGGTGATTATCTTTAGGGTTATATTCAAATTACTTTCTCTATTTTTGTGTGTATCTATCATAGATTTTTGGTTTGTGGTTACTATGAAGTTTATATACAGTATTCTATCTACCTATCTTTGTGATTATTTTAAGTTGATGATCTCTTTGAGTTTGAACACATTTTAGCAGCCCTATTTTGTGTCCCTCCGTGTTTACACTTTTGACATCATATTTTACATATTTTTATTTTCTGTATCCTGTAACTACTTACTGTAGATATAGATAGTTTTATTATGTTTGTCTTTTAATCTTCATATTAGCTTTATAAGTGGTTAATTTTCTACTTTTGATCTCTATTTGCCTTTATTAATGAGATTTTTTATTTCATAATTTTCATATTTCTAATTGTGAAACTGATTAGAATTAGTTAGTTTCTACTTCTGCTTGAGAATTCCCTTTAAAATTTCTTGTAAAACTGGTTTCATGGCGCTTAACTATTTTAGCTTTTGCTTATTTGTAAAACTTTTCATCTCCATCCAATCTGAATGAGAGCCCCTTTTTTGGTAGAAAATTCTTGTTTGTAGATTTCCCTCTTTCATCACTTTAAGTATATTGTGCTGCTCCCTTCTGGCCTGCAAAGTTTCTGCTTAAAAGTTAGCTGATAGGCTCTAGGAATTCCTCTGTATATAGCTTGTTGTTTTTTCCTTGATTCTTTTATATTCTTTCTTTGGCATTTTAATTTCAGTGTGTCTTGATGTGGTCCTCCTTGGGTTGACTCTGTGCTTCCTCGACTTGGTTGTCTGTTTCCTTTCCCAAGTTAGGGAAGTTATTAGCTATTATGTCTTCAAATATGTTATCTGCTCCTTTCTCTCTCTCTCCTCCTTCTGAAACCCCTTATAAAGCAAATGTTAGTAAGCTTGATGTCCCAGAGATCTTTTAAACTGTCCTCATTTTTAAAAATTATTTTTAAATTTTCTGTTTGAGTGATATCTATTATTGTCTTTCAGTTCATTGATCCCTTCCTCTGTATTATCTAATCTGCTATTGATACCTCCTAGTGTTAAATTTTTATATGTTATTTCATTCTTTAGTTCTTTTGTTCTTCTTTATATTTTCTACACTCCTTGTTAAATTTGTCACTGTCTTCATTCATTCTTCTCTTGAGTTCTTTGAGTATCTTTACATTTAATACCTTGAGCTCTTTATCAGGTAAATTGCATATCTCCACTCCATTTAGTTCTTCTTCTGGGGTTTTATCTTCATTTGGAAAATATTTCTTTGTTGCCCTGTTTTGCCTAATTTGCTGTTTTTATTTCTGTGTATTTGATAGTTTGGTTACATCTACTGATAGAGAAGTGGCCTTATGTAGGAGATGTCCCATGAGGTCCCATCGTGCAGTCCTTTCTGATCACCAGAGCTATATGCACTAGAGTCCCTGCTATGTGGGCTGCATGGGCCCTTCTGTTATTGTAGGCTGATTACTGTGGGTGATCTGAGAGGTGGCCCTTGGTCTGGTTGGTTGCCAGGCCCGGCCTTGAGTGGAGGCTGCTGGCCTATTGGTGGGTAGGAACCCTTGGGAATCCTGGAGCTAGTGCTGGCCCACTTGTGGGTGGAGCTGAGATGAAGTGACTGGCTGCAGGGACTGGGGGTACAGAGGTAGTTTTAGTTTGCTGGTGGGCAGGGTTATGGTAGGTAGGTGGTCATGGTCCTGGGTTGCTACTGGCCTCCTAGTAGCTAGGCCTCTTCTTGACTCTGCTTTTGCAGGGTGGTTCTGGGATGTGGTGGTTCTGGGACTTGTGTCCACCTGCTGGTGGCAAGGCTAGGGCCCAGGGGTCTTCATTCTGGTGCTTGCTCACTCCTGGCTGATGCTGTGTCCTAGGGCTAGTGCCAGGCCACTGGTGGGTGGGGCCAGGACCTGACCCTCTGGCAGGTGAGGTCAGGTCATGGAATAAACGGGGGAGATGGGGTCCTATGGCCTCCAGCCTGCTGGTGGACGGGTTTCTGTCTCTACCCAGTTCTATCTCCACTTGACCTCGGGTATCTCAGGACTGGTGCTGACTGGCAGGTGGATGGGGCCAGGTCCCAGCACTAATAAACCAGGAGGAGGGTTCTAAAAGGAGATTGCCAGCACCAGTGTCCTTATGATAAGATGAACTTCCCTAAATGGTTGATGCTAGCATGTATAGCCCTAAAGTGACTCCCAGCTGCCTTCAAGATAAACAAGTGGGCCTGGCCCAGTCTTTTAGATTATTGCTTTTGCCCTGGGTCCTAGAGCATGTGAGATTTTATGTGTATCCTTTAAGAGTAGAATCTCTGTTTCCCACAGACTGTGATTCTCCCCAGAATAAGCCTCCTGGCCTTCAAAGCCAAACATTTTGGGGGCTTGTCTTCCTATTGCAGAACCCTGGGCTGAGGAGTCCAGTGTGGAGCTTGGACCCCTTGATCCTTGGGAGATCCTCTGCACTTGTACTTATCCTCTTTTTTGTGGGTCATGTACCTGGAAGTGTGGGTCTTGACTGTATTGTTTCTCTGCTCCTCCTACCTTTCCCGTCTCATTGTCATTCCCTCTTCATATCTTTATAAAAGACCTTTTCTGCTAAGTCTTCAGTAGTTGTTCTGTAAGTACTTGCACTTTTGGTGTGCCCATGGGAGGAGGAGGTGAACTCAGGGTCTCCTTACTCTGCCATCTTGGCCGTTCCTCCTCAGGACTTTCTTTCTCTTTGAGTCCTGCTTCCCCAAAACCATGATCAGAAACTTGCTTTCCCAGAATCCCTTGTGGCTAGGGTGGTGCATGTGACCTGGGCTTCAGCACCCATCTGCCCTGGCATGGGAGTCTCATTTGGAAGAGAGTGATGGGAAGGAGCAGCAGCCGTATCGTCTGCTTGGGGACAGGGCCATTGTGTGATAAGATGGCCTTGAGAGAGAGCAACAGGAGAACTAAGGGTTGTGTCCTTGGCCAGGTGTTGGCAGGGCCTCTGTAAGGTCTATCCCAGACCTTGGGACAGTAGGGTCTCCACTGGCACAACCTGGTGGGATAATCTTATGTGAATCTTGGTTGCATACTCAGCTCTCTAGCCCTTCCAAGTATTATGTGAAAAAAACAATAGCCTGCCTTCTGGTTTAAACTGAAATGGGCATTGTTGTTTGTATTAAGAACTCTGTGTCCAGAGAAGAGGTAATAGAACAGTTGGACTAAAGTTGGACCCAGAGGGAAACAGTGAATAGTGACTCTGTACTGGAAAGTTGTTGTTTAGTTTCTAAGTTGTATCTGACTCTTTTGGGAATCCATAGACTGTAGCCCGCCAGGCTCCTCTGTCCTGAGATTTCCCAGGCAAGCATACTGAAGTGGGTTGCCATTTCCTTCTTCAGGATATCTTCTTGACCCAAGGACACACTTGCATCTTGACCTGCATTGGCAGGCAGATTCTTTACCACTGAGCCACCTTCGAAGCCCAGACTGGAAAATATATTGGGTCAAATATGGAGGAAGTTGATAGATAGTCTAAAGGATTTGGACTACATATTGATAGCGATGGGGAGCCATGGAAGGTGTTTGAGGAGTGGCAAGAAGGCAGGCATGAAGACTAGTGTGGCCCTGGTGTGTGGTGCAGGCAGGGGAGGTAATGCGAGGAGCACAAGTGTGGATGGTGCTGGTACCATGCGATCTGATGATGGTGAACAGACAGGTTTCACCATGAATAGTCATGAGGAGTAGTTGTCAGTGCTGCTACATATCAGAACACCTATGGATCATTCAGCAATGCCCTGCTTCATTCACACCCAGATCTCTGGGGTGGGGTTCAATATCAGTATTACTTAAGTTCTGTAGATAATTCCGTTGTGGGGCCCTGACTGACAGTGGGGAAGAGGGACTTGGAAAGGCTGTCTGATCTGGCCTTGGAGACCTTGAGCTTGGTGGCTATGCCAAGGTTCTTTGACTGCAAGTCTCAAAATCTGATCCTGACTTACTAAGGAGGAAACAGGAAATTTCTGGAAAGATAAGGTATAGTTCTCAGATTCAAACAGAAAGCTAAAGAACCAGATTGTTCAGAGATCTAGGGGATGATGTTCATGAACACTTGACTTGGGCTCTACCATAGAGGGGACACATCAGCTTCAGGCAGTTTCCTATCTTTGTTGTCACCACGCAGGGCTGAGACTGTTCCTGGGCTAATTGAGGTGGCAGTGGCACAGAGAGGTGTGGTCTCCAAAGGATTGTATCCAGGAAAATTGTGATAGAGACAGAAACAGAAACAAGAGGCCTCCCCTTCCCTGAAGGGTCTTATCCAGCTTGATGATAAGTGCCATCGTGGCTGAGTTCCTGTTTTTAAATTTATTAATTTACTTTTGACTGCGCTGAGTCTCTGTTGCTGCTCACTGGTGTTTTCTCGTTGTGGCGAGGGGGGGTTACTCTTTGCTGGGGTGCGTGGGCTTCTCATTGCCATGGCTTCTCTTGTTGTGGAGCATGGGCTTTAGGACATACAGGCTTCAGCAGGTGGGCTGCAACAGTTGTGGTGCACAGGCTTAGCTGCTCCATGGTGTGTGGAATGTTCCTGGGCCAGGGATCAAACCTGTGTCCCCTGCACTGGCAGGCAGGTTCCTCTCCACTGTAGGCTTCCCTGGTGGCTCAGACTGTAAAGCATCTGCCTCCAATGCGGGAGACCTGGGTTTGATCCCTAGGTTGGGAAGATCCCCTGGACAATGAAATGGCAACCCACTCCAGTACTCTTGCCTGGAAAATTCCATGGACGGAGGAGCCTGGTAGGCTACAGTCCATGGGGCCACAAAGAGTTGGACACAACTGACCAGCTTTACTCACTGTATGACCAGGGAAGTTCATGGCTGAGTTTCTGCAAGCAGGCTTCCCCTACTCTGTTCCTGTGTGGCCTTCTTTCTGTATTCTGTTCTCTTTCTTGCCAAGTTTCCCTTGGTGATATTTCCCAGAGGTCAAGTTATCTTAGTGTGTGAGTCAGTTAGAGGGACTGTGAAGGAGGGACCAGCCGCAGAGCCACTCCCTTCTGAAATGCAGCTGTTGGGAGAGAGGCTAGTTAATGCCGAATCCACAGGACGTATTTCCTACCTGGGAGTGTGACTCATGCATGCAGGTCACTGACCAGTATTTCACTGTGGCTTTTCATCACCATGAAATCAGCTTCTGATTGCTCCTTGGCATGGAGAGCAAAAGTCTCCAGCCATGCCTGGGGTCAAATGTGCCTCCTATTCCTTGGGCATTTTCCAGTTGTCTCTGTGTGATATTGGCCTCAAGCCAGGCCTTCTTGTTTCAAATGTAGACCCTACATTTGATGTCAAGGATATTTACTGTGTCAAGTAGGGAATAAATAAGGTGTGTTCACTGCCTTCTGGAAGTTCAAAAAGTTATTTAAGACAGAAAAAAGCCCAGAAATTTGTGAAGAATTTTGTTTAGAAATTGGTTTGGGCAGTCTTGGGTGTTCATTGGAAAGACTGATGTTGAAGCTGAAACTCCAATACTTTGGCCACTTGATGCGAAGAGTGGACTCATTTGTAAAGATCCTGATGCTGAGAAAGATTGAGGGCAGGAGGAGAAGGGGACAGCAAAGGATGAGATGGTTGGATGGCATCACCAACTCAATGGACATGAGTTTGGATAAACTCCAGGAGTTGGTGATGGACAGAGAGGCCTGGCGTGCTGCGGTTCAAGGGGTTGCAGAGTCGGACATGACTGAGCGGCTGAACTGAACTTGTTGAGACACTGATGAAGCTTTGGTTTTATTTTTTGGCTGTGTTGGGTCTCAGTTGCGGCTTGTGGGATCTTTCGTTGAGGCACAGAGATTCTCTAGTTGTGGCTTGAAGACTCTAGAGCACAGGCTCATTAGTTGTGGCACGGGTTCAGTTGCTCCTTGGCATGTGGGATCTTAGTTCCTCAAGCAGGGATTGAACCCATGTCCCCTGCATTGCAAGGTGGATTCTTTTTTTTTTTTTAATTGAAGGATAATTGCTTTACAGAATTTTGTGGTTTTCTGTCATACATCAATAAGAATCAGCCATAGGTACACCCATGTCCCCTCCCTCCCATCTCTCCCCCCCATTCTACCCTTCAGCCTGTCACAGTGTCCTTGTTTGAGTTCCCTGAGTCAAACAGCAAAAGAGAGAAATTTAGAAATTTACAATACCATATGTAAAACAGGTAGCCAGTGGGAATTTGCTGTATGACTCAAGGTCAGTTCTTAACCACTGAACAGTCAGGGAAGTCCTGAAGCTTTGATTTTTAGATCAGCTGGTTCTATCACTCGGGTGGTTACTGTTCCTCCTTCCTGCAAGTTGAGAAGCACAGAGGCTGGTTTGCAAAGCAGTTAATCATAGTCACTTCTCTTGGTGGTGATTCCTGGATGAAAGTTCCGTATGCCTCTGGGCCTTACCTATGGAAGCTGATGGGAGCTGTGTGTACTGAGAGCAGTGGAGAGAGTTGGACACGTGGACTTTATAGTTAGTTAATGGGCCGGAAGTAGGTAAGTACTCTGTCTTAAGTGGCGTGATGATGGTCAGAGTAGTGTACTCATTTCCTATGGCTGCTATGGCAGATTGTCATGAACTTGGTGGCCTCAAACAACAGAAATGTGTGCTCTCACAGATCTGGAGGCCAGAAGTCCATGACCAGTTTCATTGGGCCAAATAGCAAGGTGACCACAGGGCTGCACAACCTCCGGAGGCTCTAGGGGAGAACCTCTCCCTTGACTCTTGCAGTTCCTGGTAGCTGCTGACATTCCTTGGCTTGTGATCACATCATTTCTGTCTCTAAGGCCAGCATCTTTAAATCTCTCTCTTTGATGTAGTCTCACATCGTCTTCTCTGTCGGTATCAAATCTCCCTTGCCTCCTCCTTATATCAGATGGAATTTAGGGCCTATGCTCTTAATTCAGGATAATTTCTTCATTTCAAGATTTTTGGTTTAATCATATGTGCAAGGACCCTTTTTCCATATAAGGCAGAAGATTCTAGGGATTAGGACCTGATTTGGAGGGGCAGGTATTTTTGAGCATAATATTGGCTTCTTAGCCAACGTAGCCTATATTTGCAACATAGCAAAGGGATGCCAGTAAAGCAGTGGAGCTGCTCAGTTGTGTCCAGCTCTTTGCCATCCCATGGGCTATAGCCTACCAGGCTCCTTCATCCATGGAATTTTCCAGGAAAGAGTACTGTAGTGGGTTGCCATTCCCTTCTCCAGGGGATCTTCCCAACCCAGGGATCAAACCCAGGTCTCCTGCATTGCAGGCAGACGCTTTACAGTCTGAGCCACCAGGGAAGCCCAAAAGGGATGCCAGGGAGTATAAATGGAATGGTTGTGTGAGCATAGTCTCCTGATTTCAAAACCATGCTGTGAAACAGTACAGAAGGCAAAGGTTCCAATCCCCCTTCCATCACTTACACGTGTGTGAGACCTCAGACAGATTTCTCAGCAGCTCAGAATGTCTGTTTCTCTCTGCATTGGACATACTTTGGCTACAAAGGATGTTTTGAACTTCAATGGAAAGTACATGGAAGCCTCCATGCAGTGTCTGGCATGAAGCAGGTCCCCATAAAAAGGTAACCTTGTCATATTACAGAATTCTGGTTGAGGACTCGAGAGACTTTTGTTCTCATCCTTGCTGGGCCACTGACTTGGATCATCTTGAGCCAATGAACTTCCTCTGTTACCTACACAAAGGGTGTGAACTTGAGGAATTATGTCAAAGTCTTCATAGGAGTAACACAAACAGTGGTTAAAGTCTTGAACAATCCGTGAAGTAGACTGTCTGTGAATTCTCTGTCTTTTTATTGTAGAGGTGCATGGACATTTGTATTTCATTGCCATTGCCAGATGCAGTATAAGGATGCTTTAAGTTGCTTTTTATAGAGTGAAAGTAGGAGCCCAAGAGAGATGATTCTTAATAGTTTTGAGGAGCCCTACTTGTTTGCAGGTACTTCTGTGGCGGCTCAGCAGTAAAGAATCCACTTGCCAATACAGGAGATACAGGCAGGTTCAGTCTCTAGACTGGAAAGATGACCTAGAGAAGGAAATGGCAACCCATTCCAGTATTCTTGCTGGGATAAGCCCATGGACAGAGGAGCCTGATGAGGCTATAGTCCATGGGGTCACAAAGAGTTGGCTATGACTTCGTAATTAAACAGCAGCAACTGTGTGTACTCATTCTTGATGGAAAGGTTTAGACCCAGAAGCTCTCTGAAGTCTCCATCCCTCCAAAACTGTTGACTTTGACGATTTATTTTTAGGCTTTTTTATAATGTTAAAGTGTAATAAGTTTATTTTAATTGAAAATTTTTATATTAATACAATTTAAAAAGTTAGTTTCCATTTACAATTATTAGCTATATTTGTTGTGCTATACAGTACATCTTTGAGCCTATCTTACCTCTAGTAGTTTGTACCTTTGACCTTTATTTTGTGAAAAGTTACTAGGTGAGCAAGAACAGCTCCAAGCCCTGGAAGCCTACTCTGGGCAGGAGCTTTTGATAAATGAACACTTTGATGTTTTCTTTGCGTACCTGTAAGGCCAGGGCATATATGGAAATCGATATATCAAAGTGAATTTTGGGAAGTGTCATCAAGCTGAGCTTTACTTCCAGAAACACAAAAAACTCTGCCACCAAGTGGGGGAAAGATGACTTTCACTGTGAAATAAACAAAGTTGATGGCTTAGACATCACTTAAGTCGCTTGAGTGGATCTGAGATGCAAGTGCCGTGGTAACTGATCGTTCCCAGAATCCACATTCCCAGCACCCATTAAACCTTGCAGTACTGAAGTTGTGTTCTCTCCATTTTGCCCATTTTAATAATTAGAAGAAGAATATTAAAATGACATTGTGAATTTATAGTGTGCTTGTCTGAAATGTGCTCTAAGCACTTTACAGACAGTGTCTCATCAATCCTCATCACCAAGCTGTGAGATACTAGTAACAGGTAATATTTGTAATTGTATTCAGCTTAGTGAAGCGCCCCCAGGCTGGAAGGGACTTCAGTGATGTGGGAGAGTGCAGCCCTGTGGTAGAGAAGAGGTGGAAACTCTGGGTTTTGGTTCTGCTGTCTGTTGTGTCCATCTCTTTTTGTCTCCGTTTTCATCAATTAAAAGGGATGATGGCATCCATGTCCACTCATATTGCACCAGTGTTATGTGAATGATGTGGATACCCGTCTTACTAGCCTTTGGGTTTCTTGAGTACTTGCTACATGCCAGGCGTTTTCAGAGCCTTTTGTATATTCACTCATTGAATACCCCCTATATTCCTTTGAGGTGAGAAAAGTTACTGATCCTACACATAAGCAAATTGAAATACAGAGAGTTTAAGGAACTTACCTACGGTAACACAGCAATTAAATGGTAGACATGGATTTGACTCCAGACAGATGGACTCCAGAGCTTGTGGTATTACCATTTCATTTGAACTTTAAAAAAAAAAAAATATTTTTGGCTGTGTTGGGTCTTCGTTGCACTCAGGTGTTTTCTCTGGTCATAAGCGGGGGCTACGCTGTAGTTGTGGCATCCGGGCTCCGCATTGCCGTGGCTTCTCCTATGTCAGACCATGGGCCCTAGGTGTGCAGTGCTCAGCTGTTGCAGTTCCTGGGCTCTAGAACTCCACTTCACTAGCTGTGGTGCACAGGTTTAATTGCCCTATGGCATGTGAGATCTTCCTGGAGCAGGGATCAAACCTGTGTCTCCTGCATTGGCAGACGGATTTTTTTTTTTTTTTTTTTAACCACTGAGCCACCAGGGAAGCCTGAGTTGTTTGAGCTTTTATGTTACAAAAAAATACACACTTATGTACACAGACACTCATAGGCACAGCAAACAAAAGTTTCACTGAAAAATATTTATGCAAATTTACCTCAGAATGTGAAATGCATTTTGGACTCTTCATTAATAAAAATGCTGGTCATGAGCCACTAAATTGGTTTTATGATCACGAATAAGTCTTGACCCCAGTTTAAAAAGCTCTGTGGTACGTGGATGCTCATGAGGATGATTCTGGGAAGAGATGTAGGCAGTGTGTGTGATGGGAGGGTCCAAGAGTGTTGGAGGACATCGGAAAGTGTGAGGTGTGGCTCCTGGCTCCGCAACCACAGTGTCGCCTCCTGGGGTGACTGCTGTGTGTCTGGGCCTGTGGATGAGGGTGAGCCGTGGCCGCCTCACTCTCCCCTCCCTGCCTGCAGCATTATGCTCTTTGATATCTCTCAGCCTGGCCACCTGGGCTTCCCTTCATGGGCAACCCAGGTACTTACTCAGCAGCCATTCAGTGCTGGGTCCAGAGTGATCAGACTTTGTCTGCGAGGACTACAGGGAAGCATAAGGCCTGGCATTTAACTTCAAGGAAATCACAAGCCCGTTAGGAAGAAAGGCAGACAGATGAAAGGAGAACTGGGGTGGTTGAGTGATGTAAAGAGCTATACAGCCTTAGAATCAAGTCTTGTTTGCCTCTTCCCAGTACTGTGGTTTTGGACAACACACTTGACCCTCTTAGAGCCTTTCTTTTCTGACTGCAATTAAAGCCTAAGTGAGATAATGATGGTGGAAGTGTTTGTTGAAGCGTAAAGTGTAGGAGGAGGTGAGTAGCTATTGTCATAAGCAGTATTGCCATACATTGAGAGCCTGGTGTACCAGAGGGTGTTGGAGGTTCAGAGAATGGATGGGTGTGCCTTAGGAGTCAGGGAAGACTTCCTGGAGGAGGCAGCATTTGAGTTTAGTCTGAAGGGGCACTGTCAGTTCTTGACTGGAAAGATCATGGTTTCATTCAAGGGGTAGAGACACAGATACACAGGATACAATATGCCTGTTGTGTAGAATCCATGCTTATGTATAATCAAGTCATAGTTCTGACCCAAACAAGACAATCTTGAGCCACCTTTCATGAATTTTACATGTCCTGTTGGTGCGAGGTCACCAGCAGACAGCCACTTAATTTGCTTAGGCCAAGGCTTAGCAAACCACACACAGGCCAAGCCTGTTTCTGTACAGCATGTGGTACCTGTGGATGCAAGAGTGGTTTTTACTTTATTAAAGACTTGTAGGAAAAAAGAAAAGAATATGTGACGGTGACTATGTAACCTAAAATATTTACTGTCTGGCCCGTTAAAGAAAACAGAGGCTTCCCTGGTAGTCCGGTGGTTAAGACATTGGATGTAGGGGGCATGAGTTCAATCCTTGGATGGGGACCTAAGATCTTACATGCCATGTAGCTTGGCCAAAAGATTGAAAAAAAAAATAAAAAAAATGGCAGCCTGTGTGTTATGCCCTGAAGTGTGTGATCACTGTTTTGTGTTGAAGGCCTTTGTTGGTTCTGAATCACCCTTGAGTCACTGTCCCTGCCTTTCTGTCCTGTCTCAAGAGCAGTCAGTGCCAACACCCTTGAGGGAGGGTAAACATACAGCGGTTGCTCATTTCCTCACTGCGTAGCTGCCAGGAATTCCTTGCTTTCCCCTCATGGCATATTTCTGTGTAGCTCTGAGCAGGTACCGTGTTTTTCTGACATGAGGCCCATCAGCGATTAGAGTCAAATGCCCAAATTCTGGGCTCTAGCCTTGGTGCTGTTCATAATAACATTCATAAGTGACGTATATTTCCATTTTTCCAACATAAATAACATGGGAGACCAAATGTGATTTCTCTTCGTGCTCAACCCAGCCATTTGTAGTGAGCTGCAAGGTGAAATTTGATCAAAATAAGCAGTTAAACTGAGAAAATTGCAGTGTAGTTAAGGCCATCGTCTCTTTTAAAAATCAAGAGAAAAACCAAAGGTGAGTGGCTACCTTTTAAGTAATAGTATCTTGATGACAAGCTAACATACAGCTCAAAATCTACTGTAGGTAGAAATCACCTTTTTCAGACATCGCCGAGGCAATATGCTGAGACTGCTGGCAAATGGCTTTGAAGAAGGACAGATTACTTTAACAGCTCTGTTGGAAATACAGCCATATCCTGTGCAGGAGACTCTGACATGGCTCCACTTGACAGTGGTGGGTCTTGAATTACAGGGAAACTAGATGCTTTTGGACAGGTTTGAGATGGTCCTTGACCTTTTTCCCTATAGCAGAATTCTACCACTTACAAAGAGGACAGAAAGTTGAAGGAAGATCCGATGGAATGCCTTCTAGAAAAATGGTTCTTTGGGAAGAACACTCATTTTCTTCCGATGATTGCTTGCAGGCTCATTCCTGAAGTGGTTCTGTTCTGATATAGTCTTGGCCGGCTCTGAAGAGAGAAGTGGTTTTTCTTCTAATCCTAGGGCTGTAGAACATTCATCCATTGTCCTGAGTCTTCAGCCAAATCTCATGACACACAGCCTAGACACTGCAGGTAGCCAGGCTAACTTTCGTTTGCTTAGCCTGATGTTCATTGTTTAGATGTGTGAGTACCACTAGAATAACCTACTCGCTCTCCAGTTTGCTGCAGGAGTCCCACCGGGCAATTTTCATGCCTTTGTCTACAAAGGAAGTGGAGTTCAAGATGCATCATCAGGGTTTGTGGCCTGCTGCCAAGCATGGCACGTGCTTATCCCCTTCCTACCCCATCATTTTGTGACTGCAGAACTCATGTGGACCGCGGGGGACATGCACCCCACACCCCCTTCCTGAAGCTCAGCCCTGCTTCCAGAGAAACCTCTCCCAGTGCTGCTATGATGACCATGGGTCACAGATCCCAGTCTTCTCTCCAGGACTGCTGGGTGAGTGACAGACATCTGCCAGTGGTTAACTGCAGTCAGTATTGTGGCAGAAAGTTCTGAGAAATCCCTTCCACCCCCCACCTCACCACGCGCCAGCCCCATAGCATCCTGAGCTGTGGATCTTGGCTAGACTGGACCAAGGGGTGCTAAGGGCAGAGCGTGGGCTCTGGAGCTGGACTGCTGGCCGCCAATCTTTGTTTGCTCCTTCCTGGAGGTGTATGATCATTCACCTAGAGCCAGGCATCCTGGAATGTGAAAGAAATCAAGTGGGCCTTAGAAAGCATCACTACAAACAAAGCTAGTGGAGGTGATGGAATTCCAGGTGAGCTATTTCAAATCCTGAAAGATGATGCTGTGAAAGTGCTGTACACAATATGTCAGCAAATTTGGAAAACTCAGCAGTGGCCACAGGACTGGAAAAGGTCAGTTTTCATTCCAATCCCAAAGGCACTGCCAAAGAATGCTCAAACTGCCACACAATTGTACTCATCTCACATGCTCGTAATGCTCAAAATTCTCCAAGCCAGGCTTCACCAATATGGGAACCATGAAGTTCCTGAAGTTCAAGCTGGTTTTAGAAAAAGCAGAGGAACCAGAGATCAAATTGCCAACATTCACCAAATCATCAAAAAAGCAAGAGAGTTCCGGAAAAAAAAAATCTATTTCTGCTTTATTGACTATGCCAAAGCCTTTGTGTGGATCACAGGAAACTGGAAAATTCTGAAAGAGATGGGACTACCAGACCACCTGACCTGCCTCTTGAGAAATCTGTATGCAGGTCAGGAAGCAACAGTTAGAACTGGACATGGAACAACAGACTGGTTCCAAATAGGAAAAGGAGTATGTCAAGGCTGCATATTGTCACCCTGCTTATTTAACTTCTATGCAGAGTACATCATCAAAAACGCTGGGCTGGAAGAAACACAAGCTGGAATCAAGATTGCCGGGAGAAATATCAATAACCCAGATATGCAGATGACACCACCCTTATGGCATAAAGTGAAGAGGAGCTAAAGAGCCTCTTGATGAGAGTGAAAGTGGAGAGTGAAAAGGTTGACTTAAAGCTCAACATTCAGAAAACGAAGATCATGGCATCTGGTCCCATCACTTCATGTGAAGTAGATGGGGAAACAGGGGAAACAGTGTCAGACTTTATTTTGGGGGGCTCCAAAATCACTGCAGATGGTGATTGCAGCCATCAAATTAAAAGATGCTTACTCCTTGGAAGAAAAATTATGACCAACCTAGATAACATATTCAAAAGCAGAGACATTACTTTCCCAACAAAGGTCCATCTAGTCAAGGCTATGGTTTTTCCAGTGGTCATGTATAGATGTGAGAGTTGAACTGTGAAGAAAGCTGAGCGCTGAAGAATTGATGCTTTTGAACTGTGGTGTTGGAGAAGACTCTTGAGAGTCCCTTGGACTGCAAGGAGATCCAACCAGTCCATCCTAAAGGAAATCAGTCCTGGGTGTTCATTGGAAGGACTGATCCTGAAGCTGAAACTCCAATACTTTGGCCACCTCATAAGAAGAGTTGACTCATTTGAAAAGACCCTGATGCTGGGAGGGATTGAGGGCAGGAGAAGGGGACGACAGAGGATGAGATGGCTGGATGGCATCACCGACTCGATGGACATGAGTTTGGGTGAACTCTGGGAGTTGGTGATAGACAGGGAAGTTTGGCATGCTGCAATTCATGGGATCACAAAGAGGTGGACATGACTGAGCAACTGAACTGAACAGGGGGTGTGAACTGAGAGCCTGGATAGCTTCTTTGGGGTGGGGCATGGTGAGCTGGGGGACTAGCCTCTGGAGATGCCCTTGTCGTTTAATTCGAGTTCCAGGAATGGGCAAGTAAATGACACCCCTGTGCTTTGATTAATGACTTGATTGATGAATGCAAGAAAAACAAAAAATCTACCAGTTAACAGAGTTTAATAACTACTGACATCAGGGTTGATGGGAAGGAAGGAATTCATGCAGCTAAAGCACTTTCAGCTATGTTGTGTTTTGAGACACTTTCCAGTTACTGAGATTTTTAAAAAAATTAATAGTAGGATTGTCATTAAAAAAAAACCCAGAAAACTAAAGTGGCTCAGTGGCAGCTGGTACCAGGATGGAGATGAGAGACACAGGTGCCTGAGAAGGGCAGACTTTAAGCAACTCCAGTGGGTGGGAACATTCCAGAATGATGTTCCATCTGGCTTGCCATCCTCTGTCCTCCTGAGGGACACTCTGTGCCCTGCTTTTGTCTATGTGAGTGAAGGCCTAATCAAACAGAAATCACTCTTTAAAGCAAAAGCCCAGACAAGCTGAACTTATTATGAAAGAAGCTGCCCTGAGTGACTTCATTCCTTGATTCTTTCTAAAAACAAGTATGGTGGTCCTTGCTAGCCTCTCTTCCTGGCCAGGGCATACCCCAACCTCTGTCTTCCCTGGAAGCTGCTGGAATAGGAAATGAGACATGAATAAGTAACTGGGAGGCAAGTCTCTATGGGGTATGGTGGTCGGGGCAGGTCAGAGCATTAAGAAATGTGTTGCATTCCAAAAGTGAGTTTACAACTCTTGCTTTCGAAACTGGATTCATTTTCCAGCAGTGTTTCTTTTTGTGCTCACATGCATTTTTTTCAGATAACAAATATTTATTGAGTGCCTGCCATAGAAGGAATGGAGACAACTGGGAAGAATAAACTGACTTTCCTTCAAGCTGGGGAGACATCTGTGCTTAACAAACCCATGCAATGAAATAGTGGGGTTAGTGCTACATTTTGCAGGGGTTATTAGGGGTAAGGAGTGGAGTAATCAATACACCTGAATTACTTCTTTTTCTCCCTCTTCTCCATCAGCTCCAAGCTTCCATTTCCTATTGTGCTGCATATTAGGAGGAAAGCAACTTGTTTAAATTTACATGAGACTAGGTCTGATGGGAGTGAGGGGTTGTCAATAACTTTCTGAAAGGAAATTTTCTGTCTTAAAATTCAGATTCTCCAAGATCTGGCCCGGCAGGGAGATTCCCAGCGGAGGAACATCTTAGGATATGCTCAACTCAGGCTGAGGAGTTCCACCTGTTTCTTAAGCTTCTTATGCCTCCTTCCCTAGCACACCCACTCTCAGGTTTTTCTTTTTCATGGTGGAAATTACCTTGACTCAGAGACTAGGTTCTAAAGTTAGTATAAAGGCAAAAGCCTGTGTAGTCATAACTGCCCTTGAAAGTCAGAAAGAGCCACATTGGAGACCAAATGAGCCTTTCAGCAAAGTTCACCCCGACTACTCTATCCTATGTTGGAACAGATCATGGGATTGTTCAGTTGGAAAGCAAGTAAAATAGATGGGTAGAAGAAATAGAAAAATATGAATCTTGAAATACAAACACTGCACCTAGAGTGGTGATGAGTCAGGCTGTTTAAGGCATGGCTGGAACTTCTAGAGACAAGTGGAGAGTCCTAGGTCCCATCTCAGACTCCCTCCACGCCTCAGTGGGATGGAGGTTCTGCAGGGTGATCCTTAGGTCTGGACTTGAGGGGCTCCAGCCATGGGTCTCTGCTTTAGAAGACCCTGCAACTCACACAGAAGCTCAGTAAACCTGTAGACACCCTGCGACTGGGAATCTGGTTCATGACCCACCGCTTGAAATATCCGCTCTCTTGTTTATATCAACACTGCTCAGGCCCAGAGAACTATTACCCACATCCCCCATTTCCTGTGCTGTCTCCTTGAAATAAAAGGTGCTTGCATCTGATTGCTAGGAAGGTTTATGGGTTACACTGCTGCAAAAGACAGAGTTAGACTCTGCTTTGAAGGGCAGAGGATGTGAGTGGCAGAAGTGCTTAGGTAAGAGGAAAAAACAAATTATCTTGTCAAATTCTTCCTCTCAGATGGTAGAGATGCCATGGATTCTTGTATAATGAATCCTGTTTTCCCCAGTGGTGCTGAGCACTGATTTGCTTGCTTCTATTTTTGTTCCAATTTGTGATTCCAGAGATTCTCATGGAATTCCACAGTTGCATATGGTGACTAAAGAACCATTTTCAGTATTAAACATTTCATGTCACTCTGAACTCTGAACAGTGTTAGGTGATAATTGACTCTTTTCTCTTTGAAAATGTTGATAGCTTTATTTTAATGTTTATTTTGGTCATGTTTGAAGGAATAAATGCAAATATGCAGTGTATTTGGAAAACTCTAGAAAGTTAAAAAAATACATAACAAGTAGAAAATCTCACAGTCAGACTCAAATGCATTTACAAGAATACAGCATTCTTGATTTCTCTACCACAGAAATGCACTTAGCTTTTAACTTGCATTTCAACTTTCTGCAATAAACCTAGTATTAAATATAAGATATCTTAAGGATTTCTGATTTCACACTCAGTCCTTTATGAATCTCCTCACTCAACTCTTCCTTCTTCCAAATTATAATTTCCTTTGGGTGTGAGTGTCAGCCCTTCATTCTTACTGCCCTCCACTGAGATGTATATTGTTTGTCTAGCGTGCTATTAGGTAGCAGCATGTCTTCATTCAGGGCCAGTGTGCTTGCTTGTGTAATGCCCTTGATATGCTAGGTAATGGTTGGGAGCTAGGATGAGTGGGGAATGGGAAGCCTGGCTGTAATCTCAGACTGATTGAACCCTCTTTACAGCTGTACAGACAAGGTGAGTTGCTGAGACTCAGTCAAGTTCAGTAGCTTCAGTTTTTGGCTATCCCATCTGCATCTTATTACTCAGTTCCTTTTCCCTGTACTATGAAGACACCCTGGCAGACATACCATTTCTCAGTTCTTAGTCACTTTCCTTGCTCCAGTCAGTTTAGTTCAGTGGCTCAGTTATGTCTGACTCTTTGAGACCTCATGGACTGCAGCATGCTAGGCTTCCCTGACCATCACCAACTCCTGGAGCCTGCTCAAACTCATGTGCATCTAGTCGTTGATGCCATTCACCCATCTCAGACTCTGTCATCCCCTTCTTCTGCCTTCAGTCTTTCCCAGCATCAGGATCTTTTCCAATGAGTCAGTTCTTCATATCAGGTGGCCAAAGTATTGGAGTTTCAGCTTCAGCATCAGTCCTTCCAATGAAATAAGGACTGATTTCCTTTAGGATTGATTGGTTTGATCTTCTTGCAGTCCAGTGGACTCTTAAGAGTCTACTCTAACCCCACAGTTCAAAAACATCAATTCGTCGGCGCTCAGCTTTCTTTACAGTCCAACTCTCACATACATAGATGATTACTGGAAAAACTATGGCTTTGACTAGAAGGAACTTGGTCGGCAAGGTAATGTCTCTGCTTTTTAATATGCTGTCTAGGTTGGTCATAGCTTTTCTTCAAAGGAGCAGATGTCTTTAAATTTCATGGCTGCAGTCACCATCTGCAGTGATTTTGGAAACCCCCAAAATAAATTCTCTCACTGTTTCCATTGTTTCCCCATCTATTTGCCATGAAGTGATGGAACTGGATGCCATGGTCTTAGTTTTATGAATGTTGAGTTTTAAGCCAATTCTTTTACTCTCCTCTTTCACTTTCATCAAGAGGCTCTTTAGTTTCTCTTCACTTTCTGCCATAAGGGTGGTGTCATCTGCGAATCTGAGGTTATTGATATTTCTCCTGGCAATCTCGATTCCAGATTGTGGTTCATTCAGCTCAGCATTTTGCATGATCTACTCTGCATATAAGTTAAGTAAGCAGGATGACATATGTATACAGCCTCGATGTACTCCTTTCCCAATTTGGAACCAGTCTGTTGTTCCATGTCTAACTGTTGCTTCCTGACCTGCATATAGGTTTCTCAAGAGGCAGATCATGTGGTCTGGTATCCCCATCTCTCTCAGAATTTTCCAGTTTATTGTGACTCACACAGTCAAAGGCTTTGGCATAGTCAATAAAACAGAAGTAGATATTTTTCTGGAACTGTCTTGCTTTCTTGATGATCCAACTGATGTTGGCAATTTGATCTCTGGTTCCTCTGTCTTTTCTAAATCCTGCTTGAACATTTGGAAGTTCACAGTTCACGTACTGTTGAAGCCTGGCTTAGAGACTTTTTGAGCATTACTTTGCTGCTGTGTGAGATAAGTGCAATTGTGTGGTAGTATGAACATTCTTTGTCTTTCTTTGGGGTTGGAACGAAAACTGACCTTTTCCAGCCTGAGGTTTCCAAATTTGCTGACATGTTGAGTGCAGGACTTTAACAGCATCATCTTATAAGATGTGAAATAGCTCAACTGGAATTCCATCACCTCTGCTAGCTTTGTTAGTAGTGATGCTTCCTAAGGCCCACTTGACTTCACATTCCAGAATGTCTGGTGAGTGATCAGACCATCGTGGTTGTCTGGATTGTGAAGATTTTTTTGTATAGTTCTTCTGTGTATTCTTGCCACCTCTTCTTAATATCTTCTGCTTTGTTTAGATCCACACCGTTTCTGTCCTTTATTTTGCCCATCTTGGCATGAACTGTTCCTTCAGTATGTATCTCTAATTTTCTTGACGAGATCTCTAGTTTTTCCCATTCTATTGTTTTCCTATATTTCTTTGCATTGATCACTGAGGAAGGCTTTCTTGTTTCTCCTTGCTATTCTTTACATTCAAATGGGTATATCTTTCCTTTTCTCCTTTGCCTTTAGCTTCTCTTTTCTCAGCTATTTGTGAGGCCTCCTCAAAGAACCATTTTGCCTTTTTGGATTTCTTTTTCTTGGGGATCATCTTGATCACTGCTTCCTGTACAATGTTATGAACCTCAGTCTATAATTCTTTAGGCACTGTATCAGATCTAATCCCTGGATTCTGTATGTAACATCCACTATATAATCATAAGGGATTTTATTTAGGTCATACCTGAATGGTCTAGTGGTTTTCCCAACTTTCTTCAACTTAAGTCTGAATTTTGCAATAAGGAGTTCATGATCTGAACCACAGTCAGCTCCAGGTCTTGTTTTTTCTAACTGTATAGAGTTTCTCCCTCTTTGTCCACAAAGAATATAATCAATCTGATTTCAGCATTGACCATCTGGTGATGTCCATGTGTAGAATCATCTCTTGTGCTGTTGGAAGAGGATGTTTGCTATGACCAGTGCATTCTCTTGGCAAAACTCTATTAGCCTTTGCTCTGCTTAATTTTGTGCTCCAAAGGCAAATTTGCCTGTTACTCCAGGTATCTCTTAACTTCCTACTTTTGCATTCCAGTCTCCTATGATAAAAAGAACATCTTTTGGGGTATTGGTTCTAGAAGGTCTTGTAGATCTTCATAGAACCATTCAACTTCACTTTCTTCAGCATTACTGGTTGGGGCATAGACTTGGATTACTGCGATATTGAATGGTTTGTCTCGGAAATGAACAGAGATCATGCTGTCGTTTTTGAGATTGCACCTAAGTTCTGCATTTCAGACTCTTTTAGCTATGAGGGCTACTCCATTTTTTCTAAGGGATTCTTGCCCACCGTGGTAGATATAATGGACACCTGAATTAAAGATGCTCCATTAGACACATAGAAACATTTTATGTTTCCTACACATAACCTTGGAGGCCATGGGAGATTTAGGTAGAAGTGGTAATGTGTGAAATTCCTCTCTTCCTAAACATGCTACATTGCCAGATAATTGATGCTTCATATCAGCAACTGGAAAGGCATGTGAAAGTCAGTCAGTCGTGTCCAATGTTTTGAGACCCCATAGACTCTACAGTCCATAAAATTCTTCAGGCCAGACTACTGGAGTAGGTATCTGTTCCCTTCTCCAGGGGATCTTCCCAACCCAAGGATCAAACCCAGGCCTCCCACATTGCAGGCAAATTCTTTACCAGCTGAGCCACCAGGAAAGCCCAGGAATACTGGAGTGGGTAGCTTATCACTTCTCCAGCAGATCTTCCTGACCCAGGAATTGAACCAGGGTCTCCTGCATTGCAGGTGGATTCTGTACCAACTGATCTATCAGGAAAGCCCTGGAAAGGCATGATCTGCTGTATTTAGAAATTGTCTTATTTTTAAATATTTAGTTGGATTGAATTTAGATGAAAAAATATAAGTTAAAACCAGTTTTATTTAAATAATCCTGTTTTAAATTGTTGGTACATTTTCAATATCATTACCATTTTTTTTGCCTTTTAATTTTAGTAGAAATTTTGAGTTTTTGTCATTTAAAGTTTTGATGGAAAGTATATTCTAGTTTTATACACTGACTATAATTACATTTTATTTTTAATCATTTAGAACACTGTTGTCAGTGGAATACACATCATTTTGAAAACTTGATTTTTATCAAGGTAATTAGCACTTTTGCCAAAATGAAGGGAAGCTAAATAAATTTTATGAAACAAATATGTAATAATTTGTGATTATTTATGCTTTTATTGTATCACTCATTCATCATTGTTGGTATATTAACAGAACACACAGATATTTACATATGTGTGTAAATATCTGTGTAATGGTGAGCAAATTTGTTTATCTTTGATTTTTTTGCAACTTTTGGTCATATAAAAAGCATAACTTAAAACCTATTTTAATATTTTGTCATTATGAAGATGTATTTGTAAGGATGGAGGATAGAATACATTTTATTGAATAATTTGACAGCTTGATCTGAAACTTTTAAGTTTTATAAGGGCCTTCATCGCTGCTCTTAGACTGACACCGAGTCAGAATCACCCAAACTGTTCGATTGTTCTGTAGTCTTACCAGCACATAGTTGGATTCTATTAGTCACTAGGACATAGGGTTATGAGATTCCATCAAATTAGGCTTCAGAGCCCCCACTTGCTGGTTTCTGGATTATATCCACTTGTGGAATTCAGAGAGAGGGTATTTTGCAGCTGTTTTTGAAAACTTGTTAGGCCTGGTGATTGTTTCAAAGCTCACTATTGATGAAATGCCCAGACTTATCAGCCCATCGGACTGTGAAGGAGGAGAGAATGGCTTCACATCCCCGGTTTCTTTTGGCTTTGCTGTAATTTAGTCCAGAATAGAAGAGGCCATTCCAGATTAGAATAAACTGAGAACATCGTGAAGGACCTAGTGAACAAATGTTGAGTCAGTCCTTATTAAAGGAAAAACAACAACAACAACAGCCAAAGAACTGCTTTGAGTAAGTGACCTCATACCCCATTTCCCTGGAACCAGGTGATTCACGGCTCTCCTGTCCATCTTGAAACTCTAGCAACCCTGCCCCCCTGTCCCCCTTTTAAAAATCTTTCTAGAAATTGAAGTATAGTTGATTTACAATGGTGTGTTAATTTCATGTGTGCCACAAAGTGATTCAGTTACATATATATTTTTTCAGATGCTTTTCCTTTATAGGTTATTACAAAATACTGAATGTAGTTCCTTGTGCTAAACAGTAAATTCTTGTTGGTTATCTATTTTATATATAGTAGTCTGTTTATGTTAATCCTAAACTCCTGATTTATCCCCACCCCCTGAATTTCCCCTTTGGTACCTTGTTTGCTTTCTGTATCTGTGGATCTATTTTTATTTTGCATATAAGGTTCACTTATAGCAGTCTTTTTTTTTTAGATTCCACATATAGGTGATATCATGTGGTCTTTGGCTTACTTTGCTAGGTATGTAATCTCTAGGTCCATCCATGTTTTTGCTGCTGCTGCTGCTAAGTCGCTTCAGTTGTATCCAACTCTGTGTGACCCCATAGACGGCAGCCCACTAGGCTCCTCCATCCCTAGGATTCTCCAGGCAACAATACTGGAGTGGGTTGCCATTTCCTTCTCCAATGCATGAAAGCGAAAAGTGAGAGTGAAGTCGCTCAGTCATGCCTGACTCTTAGCGACCCCATGGACTGCAGCCCACCAGGCTCCTCCATCCATGGAATTTTCCAGGCAAGAGTACTGGAGTGGAGTGCCATTGCCATCTCCCCATGTTGTTGCAAATGGCATTATTTCATTCTCCTTATGGCTGAGTAAGGTACACATTGTTTATGTGTACCACATCTTTATTCATTCATCTATCAGTGGACGTTTAGGTTGCTTCCATGTCTTGGCTATTGTGAATAGTGCTGCAGTGAACAGAGGGTGCACGTATCTTTTCAAATTATGGTTTCTCTGGATATACGCCCAGGAGTGGGCTTGCAGGATTACATGATAGTTCTATTTTTCAGGTTTTTTTTTTAAGAAACTTTCACACTGTTCCCCATAGTGGCTACATCAATTTACATTCCCACTAAAAGTGTGGGAGGTTTCCATTTTACCACACTCTGTCTAGCATTTATTGTTTGTAGACTTTTTAATGTTGGCTATTCTGACCAGTGTGAGATAAAACTACTTCATTATAGTTTTGATTTGCATTTCTCTAATGCTTAGTGAGGTTGAGAAGACTCTACACATGGACATCAGCAGATGATCAACACCGAAATCAGATTGATTATATTCTTTGCAGCCAAAGATGGAAAAGCTCTATACAGTCAACAAAAACAAGACTAGAGGCTGACTGTGACTCAGATTGTGAACTCCTTATTGCCAAATTCAGACTTAAATTGAAGAAAGTAGGGAAAACCACTTGACAATTCAGGTATGACCTAAATCAAATCCTTTATGATTATACAGTGGAAGTGAGAAATAGATTTAAGGGCCTAGATCTGATAGACAGAGTGCCTGATGAACTATGGAATGAAGTTCCTGACATTGTACAGGAGACAGGGATCAAGACCATCCCCATGGCAAAGAAATGCAAAGAAGCAAAATGGCAATCTGGGGAAGGCTTACAAATATCTGTGAAAAGAAGAGAAGTGAAAAGCTAAGGAGAAAAGGAAAGATACAAGCATCTGAATGTAGAATTCCAAAGAATAGCAAGGAGAGATAAGAAAACCTTCTTCAGCAATCAATGCAAAGAAATAGAGGAAAAGAACAGAATGGGAAAGACTAGAGATCTCTTCAAGAAAATTAGAGATACCAAGGGAACATTTCATGCTCAATAAAGGACAAAAATAATATGGACCTAACTGAAGCAAAAGATATTAAGAAGAGGTGGCAAGAATGCACAGAAGAATCATGACCCAGATAATCACGATGGTGTGATCACTCTCACCTAGAGCCAGACATCCTGGAATGTGAAGTCAAGTGGACCTTAGAAAGCATCACTCTGAACAAAGCTAGTGGAGGTGATGGAATTCCAGTTGAGCTATTTCAAATCCTGAAAGATGATGCTGTGAAAGTGCTGCACTCAATATGCCAGCAAATTTGGAAAACTCAGCAGTGGCCACAGGACTGGAAAAGGGCAGTTTTCATTCCAGTCCCAAAGGCACTGCCAAAGAATGCTCAAACTACTGCACAGTTGCACTCATCTCACGTGCTAGTAAAGTAATGCTCAATATTCTCCAAGCCAGGCTTCAGCAATATGTGAATTGTGAACTTCCAGATGTTTAAGCTGGTTTTGAAAAGGCAGAGGAACCAGAGATCAAATTGCCAACATACACTCGATCATTGAAAAAGCAAGAGAGTTCCAGAAAAAACATCTATTTCTGCTTTATTGACTATGTCAAAGCCTTTGACTGTGTGGGTCATAATAAACCGTGGAAAATTCTGAAAGAGATGAGACTACCAGACCACATGATCTGCCTCTTGAGAAACCTATATGCAGGTCAGGAAGCAACAGTTAGAACTGGACATGGAACAGACTGGTTCCATAGGAAAAGGAGTACGTCAAGGCTGTATATTGTCACCCTGCTTATTTAACTTCTATGCAGAGTACATCATGAGAAATGCTGGGCTGGAAGAAGCGCAAGCTAGAATCAAATCACCAGGAGAAATATCAATAACCTCAGATATGCAGATGACACCACCCTTATGGCAAAACGTGAAGAGGAGCTAAAGAACCTCTTGATGAAAGTGAAAGTGGAGCGTGAAAAAGTTGACTTAAAGCTCAAAATTCAGAAAACGAAGATCATGGCATCCGGTCCCATCACTTCATGGGAAACAGATGTGAAAACAGTGGAAATAGTGTCAGACTTTATTTTGGGGCTCCAAAATCACTGCAGATGGTGACTGCAGCCATGAAATTAAAAGACACTTACTCCTTGGAAGAAAAGTTATGACCAACCTAGATAGCATATTTAAATCAGACATTACTTTTCCAACAAAGGTCCGTCTAGTCAAGGCTATGGTTTTTCCATGGGTTATGTATAAATGTGAGAGTTGGACTGTGATGAAGGCTGAGCGCTGAAGAATTGATGCTTTTGAACTGTGGTGTTGGAGAAGACTCTTGAGAGTCCCTTGGACTGCAAGGAGATCCAACCAGTCCATTCTCAAGGAGATAAGCCCTGGGATTTCTTTGGAAAGAATTATGCTAAAGCTGAAACTCCAGTACTTTGGCCACCTCATAAGAAGAGTTGACTCATTTGAAAAGACTCTGATGCTGGGAGAAATTGGGGGCAGATGAAGAAGGGGATGACAGAGGATGAGATGGCTGGATGGCATCACTGACTTGATGGACATGGGTCTGAGTGAACTTCGGGAGTTGGTGATGGACAGGGAGGCCTGGCATGCTGCGATTCATGGAGTCGCAAAAAGTAGGACACTACTGACTGAATGAACTGAATTGAACTGATGTCTGTTAAGCTCTTCTGCCCATTTGTTGGTTGGTTTTCTTTCTTTCTTTTTTTTAAATTTAATATTGAGCTTCATGAGCTATTTGTATTGACTGCAACATTTGCAAGTATTTTCTCCCACCCAGGCCCATTTCTGTATCAGGTATCACTCTTAAATTTTTCTAACATGATAAAATAGTCATTTAAAATCATTCATGAGTCATCATCCTGATACAACTGTTTTCAATGTGACATATAAAGTCATGCACACAATTGCATATTGCAGTCATTATGTGTGTATTATCTTCTCCTTTTTACTTTTCAGTATTATGTCATGTATATTTTCCCCCATATTCACCGTAATTTCCATTTTTAGAATCTTTGCTATATAGTGGAATGATTTTAAGTGCTTTTTTTGTTACATTGAAATTTGAGAGCAGATGAAGGAACTAGCTTATAGCATCAAGTTTTTATTAGTCCTATGGTATCCAAATCACTCCTTAAAACTCCTGCTGATTTCAACTTGGCAAGAAAACTGATTTGGTAATCAGAAGTTTAATGAATGCCCACAATGGTGTTAGCATGTTTATATTAGATCAAATTTTATAATATAATTGACTTAACCCTGGTGTATGAAGCTGTGGACTTAAAAACTATTCACAATTCAAAAGGTGAGAATTATGTTTTATTTGGTGGCAGTTTTTAGGATCTTAAGCCCAGGAGACAGAATCTCAAGTAACCCTGAGAGAACTGCTCCCAGGAGGCAAGATGGGGAGTCAGGTTATATAGAAACGTTGCAACAAAGCACAGGTAGTTAGAACATAAAAAGATGATTGTTAATTACAGAAAACCAGATATCCCAAGTTAAGGAATTTAGTGCTTTTCTATGTATGGGAAGATGCAAGAGTCTGGGCTGTGTGAAATCGTTCCTTTGATATGCACCTCATCTGTCTGGGGACAGTATCTTGTATCTTCACATCCTGAGTTTTCTCAGGCTCACCATTGGAGCGGCTTCAGGCTGATGGCTGCTCCAGGGCAGATACTCTTCTCCTTTCTGAGTTTCCTCAGGCTCATCAGCTCATGTTGGAGGACTGCAATCACTGATAACTGTGACAACCTTGATTACTGATATGGCAGGAAATATTTCTCAAAGCCTTCGTACAATTGACATGTATAGGATGCTTGGCAAACCCCATGGATGGAGGAGCCTGGTAAGCTACAGTCCATGGGGTCGCTAGGAGTCGGACACGACTGAGCGACTTCACTTTCACTTTTCACTTTCATGCATTGGAGAAGGAAGTGACAACCCACTCCAGTGTTCTTGCCTGGAGAATCCCAGGACGTGGGAGCCTGGTGGGCTGCCGTCTATGGGGTAGCACAGAGTCGGACACAACTGAAGTGACGCAGCAGCAGCAGCAGCAGCAGCAGCAGCAGGATGTTTAGACCTATTTTCCAGGTCTTTTCTTTCACTGTTTTACGAGGCCTTTAATCCACATACAGAGAGATATTGTTGCATCTTTGCTTCTCTGACAAATTGTTGGTCAAACCTGTGGTTTACTTTTCACTACTTTGTTCTTCTAGAACAATCTTGAAATGTAACTCTCCAATATAGTACTTACCCTGTGGGAAAATGAGGTTTGCTGTCTGATGGTCTCCCTTCTAGAAACTTTTAGATTAAAAAGTAGCCACTGCTGGCATTTGAACTGGTCAAGGGCAGGCCCCCAGTACCGATAAAAGACAAAAGTCAGTGGTAAAGGGGAACCTTAGAAGGGGACAGGGACTGTCTGGCGTACCCACTACCATAAACCTTCATTCGTCGGCAGGTATCAGCACAAGAAAGCACAGGCAAGGGACAGCAAGGCAGGGGAGGGAGGGGCTGTTTTGACGAAAGGCGGAGTGCAGAGCTGTGACTCATCAGAGAGGCGTGAGGGCAAAGTCTCGAAATAATAGAAAAGGCACAGTTAGTGGATTAAAGCTAATTGTTAAATCACACTTTCAAAATTCTCTTTATTGGTATAGAGCAGAGGTTAAGAACCGGCTGCACAGCAGCAACAGAGAAGGAAATGGCAGCCCACTCCAGTGTTCTTGCCTGGAGAGTCCTGTGGACAGAGAAGCCTGGTGGGCTGCTGTCCATTGGGTCGTAGAGTCAGACAGGACTGAAGCGACTTAGCAGCAGCAGCAGCACAGCAGGAGGTGAGCAGCTGGTGAGTAGCTTCATCTGTATTTGCAGCTGTTACCCATCGCACACATTAACACCTGAGCTCCACCTCCTGTCAGTTCAGCAGTGGCATTAGATTCTCATAGCGTAAACCCTACTGTGAACTGTGCGTGCAAGTACACTCCTTATGAGAATCTAACGCCTGATGATCTGATTCTACATTATAGTGAGTTGTATAATTAATTATATATCACAATGTAATAATAATAGAAATAAAATGCACAATAAATGTAATGTGCTTGAATCATCCTGAAACTATCCCCCCTTCCCCAGCTACCCATGAAAAAATTCTCTTCCACGAAACCAGTCGCTGGTGCCAGAAATTGGGGACCACTGGTGTAGAGACCTCTAGACTGGAGTAGTACATCCATGTATTGGAAATCTGTACAATGGCACCCCACTCCAGTACTCTTGCCTGGAAAATCCCATGGATGGAAGAGCCTAGTGGGCTGCTGTCCATGGGCTCACTAAGAGTTGGACTGAGCAACTTCACTTTTACTTTTCACTTTCATGCATCGGAGAAGGAAATGGCAACCCACTCCAGTGTTCTTGCCTGGAGAATCCCAGGGACAGCGGAGCCTGGTGGGCTGCCGTCTATGGGGTCGCACAGAATCGGACACGACTGAAGCAACTCAGCAGCAGCAGCAGCAGCAGCAACAGTTACCCAGAACAGGGCTGACATACCATGGTCACCCTCTCTTTCGTTCATCCGCTGATGAGTGTCCTCTACATGCTGGGTGTGTGCTGGGCCTCAGGGGCACAAATCCACTAAGCAGTGGCCTTTACCTTCTGTTTTCTTCTAGTGTAATGGGATAGGCACACAGATACACAAATCAGATGCTGTAATTCAGAATGAAAGATGCTAACCAGAGTCATGGGGAGGTGTCATGGAAGCACTCATTCACTCAGTAGGTCTGTGGGGCCTCTGTGGTGCGCCTTGTACTGGTTGGTGGCAGGTACTCAGGACACGCGGGAGAGCAAAGTGGGTGGGCATCCTTGTATTGAGGTGGTTATAGCCCCCGTGCCATAATTTCCCCAGGAAGAATTCTGTTGCTTCCACCTGGGTTTTGGAAGCTTTTCTGGAGGAGATGATGCCGAGGCCAATTTTAAAGGGAAGTAAGACTGGAGAAGCAGGGAGGAAGGTGGAGTGGGAGGGCCAGATATGGAAGAGGGGAGGGGTGGGGTAGAATGGAGCTAGTAATAGAGGTGGGATGGGGGCAGAGGAGGAAGAGTGGAGCAGAGGGGAGGGAGGCAGGTGAGGTGTGGGCCGGGAGGGAGGGGGATGGTGGAGCAGGTGTTTTTCTAGTACAGAGCAGGTGCTGAGATATTGAAGCAACATGATTGGGCCTGAACATATGTTCCATTTGTAAGAAAAGAGATGAACTGATCCTGGTCCCAAGGGGTGTTTGATGGTGTTGGGCAGACAAGGTGAATACATGAAATGGTACTGTGCAGCCTGGTTGAAGGAGATGCTGAATTTTGCAGCTCTGGTTGTAAATTGTTTATCAGCAGAATCTGAGTGGCCAGCCTGTTGCATAACTTCAACCTGGTCTCTGGTCCTTAGTCGTCCATTAAATGTTTATGAGCACCTCTGAGGTTCTGGATAGAGTAGATTCTGCCAATACGATGGTAAAAACTTAAGGACAAAGCCTGTTCTAGGGCCTCGTAGCTATTAAGAGACAAAGGTGAGCTTCTATAATACCAAGAAGTGACGAGTTTTTCCAGGAACAGGAAACAAATCTGAGTGAGGCACAAAGGAGCAGGCTGACATTTTCTGTGGGGCTTTGTTACTGCAGGTGTCATTTTAATTTTCTTAATTGTTCAAATATTTCCTTCATACTCGACTGTCATCTTTGCTGAAGCTTGCCTCCCACTTTCTTATTTATGGAGATCCTCAGCTGCTGGTATGACTGCAGTTCAGGCTCGCAGTTATCTCAAAAGGCTTGTATTAAAATAATTAACTGAATAGTGTCCTAGCTTCTCTGGTGGCGCAGGCAGTAAGGAGTCTGCTTGCAAAGCAGGAGATGTGGGTTTGATCTCTGGTCAGAAAGATCCCCTGCAGAAGGGAACGGCAACCCACTCCAGTATTCTTGCCTGGGAAATCCTATGGACAGAGAAGCCTAGCAGGATACAGTCCATGGGGTCGCAAAGAGTTGACTACAAGCTGAGCATCTAACGCTTGCACTTTCAGCCTGCAAGCTGCTTGAGGACAGGAGACATCTTTCAGAGCCTTAACTGAGCACAGTGCATGTGTTCCAATATAATTTTGTAAATTTGGAGTCATCAGAGAATATATCATGAAAAAAATACCTCTAGAAGGTCAGTGAAGAGTATGACTTGGCTTTTTGATAAATCTGTTAAGCCTTTGGTTCTTTTTGTTGAATGCCAGCTCTCCACATGCCACCAACACAACTCAGTCTGTTGAAAAGACAAAGCGGAGTTTCTTATTTGTGCAGCAGGAAAGAAAAATATCTTGACAGCTTGGGTGTTGTCAAAGAGGGGGAATTTGCTGAGAGTTGGAAGTTTGGTCTAAGGCAGATCTAGGTCTTTCAATGTGGGGTTCTTGATTAGGTGGGGCAAGGATCTTGGTGGTACTGTTTTGGATTTGAGGAAACAGCAAGTCAAAGATCTTTGATCCAAGTGCTCCAAAGAATTTTAGGGCATAAACAGTCTATTGATAACTGATTTCTATAGAAGAGTTGATGGATATTTCAGAAAGTTCCTTTAAAGTACAGTCAAATTATTTACCTTGGCAAGAGTCTGCTGGAATAGTAAAGTCCTAATAACCATGACAATGAAATAGTAAATTCATGCTAATGTAGACAGTAAGCTATCTGTAGGATAGATAGCTTTGGATCTCACTTGTAAGCCAGTGCAGTGCTCAGTTGTGTCTCTGTGACTCTTTTGTGACCCCAGAGACTGTAACCCACCCGGCTCCTCTGTCCATGAGATTCTCCATTCAAAAATACTGGAGTGGAGTGCCATTCCCTTCTCCAGGGAATCTTTTTGACACAAAGATCGAACCCATATCTCTTGTATCTCCTACAGTGGCAGGTGAATTCTTTCCACTGCACCACCTGGGAAGCCCAACTTGTAAGCCAGGGAAGAGGTAACTGATGGCAGAGAAACAAAAAGACAGGGAAAGTCTTCCCTAAACATTTATCTTGGAGTCTGGATTTTTGCTTAGGCATGTGCACTAGCAAAGAAAGCCTGCTGTTCATGAAAATGGGCTTCATGAGTGAGATGTGATCTGTTGACAAGTTGCTGGGTGCTAACCCAGGGGGCTTGTCCCATGCCTATGGTACCCTGGCTTTCTGTCCTTGCTCATAACTGGCACCAGGCTGGCTCCAATAGTGATGCAGTGAATTTCTATCTTCACTTGTTGCTGTATCACAGCTTTCTGTTGTCATTTATCCTCCTAGAGGATGTTTATTAAGGTGGAAGAAGGAAACTCTAGCTCACCAGGCTCCTCTATCCGTGAAGTTTTCCAGGTGAGAATATTGAAGTGGTTAGTCATTCCAGTCTCCTGGGGATCTTCCTGACCCAGGGGTCAGACCCACTTTTGCACTGCAGGCAGATTCTTTACCATCTGAGCCACTAGGGAAGCCCTTACTAATGCAGAGACCCACCCAGTGACAATGTTTCAGGATCTCAGGAAACTTTGCCATTTCATTAGGTCAGAGAACTGCAGTGCTTCCCCCATTTCATGCTCAGTGTATGTGAGAATTCTTCTTTTAAGCATGTTGCAGAATCTCACCTGAAAAATCTGAAATTGAATTTTCTCCTCTTCTGTCCAGACAATGTGGTCCCAGACACTGTTTTGGTGCCCTCCATGGTGAAATGGGAGGCTAGGCCCTTGTTATATGGGGTGATGCAAATTTCAGGAACAGATAACTTTATGTCTCTCAGCTAGCTCTCTGCAAGCCCCTTGCAGACTGTTTGCAAGCAGCAGCTTTTCGAATACCACCGCAGATGGTATTAAACCCTCTGCTTGCGGTCCTAGTTAAGCACTGAGTAGTAAGAGCCAGCGACTGAGCGACTTCACTTTGACTTTTCACTTTCCTGCATTGGAGAAGGAAATGGCAACCCGCTCCAGTGGTCTTGCCTGGAGAATCCCAGGGACAGGGG